>PVKP010027146.1:0-31603 GCA_004027715.1 Plecturocebus donacophilus | reverse complement strand
TAGGCTAATAATGCCCTCCCCAACAAAGTTGTCCATACCCTAATCCCTAGGACCTATGAAAATGTTACATTACATGGCAAAAGGGACTTTACAGAGATGAATAAGTTTACAGACCTTGAGATAGGGATATTATCCCATATTATTTGGATGAGTACAGTCTAATCATATGAGCTTTTCAAGGCAGAGACACTTTGCTGGTTGAAGTCAGAGAGACACGGCAGAAAAGAAAGCAAGAGAGATGGGATGGGAAAAGGACTTGACCCCCCTCATCTCTCTTGCTTTGAAGATGAATGGGCCTTGAGTATGGAATACAAGCAGGCCCTAGAAGGTGGAAGTGATCTTGAACTGACAGCCAGCAAAGAAATGAATCCTTTAGTACTGATTCTGCATCAGTACAATCTCAAGAAATTGAATTCCATCAATAACTTATACATATCTGGAAGCTGATTCTCAACAAAGCCTCTAGTGCAGCCCGACTGCCATTTTGATTTTAATCCCAAGAGAACTATGCCAGGCTTCTGACCGATAAATTGTATAATAAATCTTTGACAAAGTTGACAAAAATAAACAGTGAGGAAAGTACATTCTATTCAATTAATGGTGCTAGGAAAACTTGCTAGCCATTTGCAAAAGAGTGAAACTGGACCCCTTTCTCACACCATATGCAAAAATTAACTCAAGGTTGATTAAAGAGTTAAATTTAAGTTATAAAACTATAAAAACTCTAGAAGAAAGCCTAAGATCTCTGAAGCATTTGCAACAAAAACAAATATTGACAAACGGAGAAAAGATTCTTCACAGCAAAATAATCAACAAAATAAACAGACAACCTACAAAACAGGAAATACTATTTGCAAACTATACATCCTACAAAGAACTGCTATCCAGAATCTATAATGAACTTAAACAAATCAACAAGAAAAAACAGCAAATAAACCCATTTAAAAATTGGCAAATGACACAGACGTCTCTCAAAAGAAAACTTACAGCAGAAAACAAACATGAAAATGCTCAAAATCACTAATCATCAGAGATATGCAAATTAAAACCACAATGAGATTAAAAAGAGACTTTAAACATTATTAGAAAATAATATATGAGAATGATGGAGATAAAAATAAAGGAAGAAATGGTGTTCCAGGCAGAGAGTAAAGCATATGAAAACCTCTGGAGACAAAAAATGTATAGAAGGTTCTTGAAATGCTGAAGCTTATAGTTCAATATAATTGTACTAGTTTTCTATTGCTGATGTGACTCATTGCCATGAACTTAGTGGCTTAAAAACAACTTTTTGGTTTCCAGATTCATCCATGTCCCTATGAAGGACATGAACTCATTGTTTTTTATGGCTGCGTAGCATTCCGTGGTGTATATGTGCCACATCATTCTTAGCAAATGGACACAAGAACAGAAAACCAAACAAAAAGAGAACAATTATATGTTGTTGGTGACAATGTAAATTAGTTCTACCTGTATGGAGAACAGTATGAAGATTTCGCAAACAAATAAAACTGTCATTTGACCTAGCAATTCTACTACTGTGTATATAAAAGTCTCTATTTAATCTTCTATTTTTGACAGAGTTATTTTATTTTCTATTAACCCATCTAAAATCTGGGCTTTTCTACACCGGAAACTTGTCATATAATATTAAAGCTTTCTCTATTCCTGCCTGCCTTTCATCTGAAGCTAATTGAGCCAGGAATTGTGTGTCATTTATTACATTACCTTTTTTATTAATCATAATTTCTGGAATATTGTAGGCTCTTAGCAAATATTTTTGAGTAAATAAAAACTAATGTGAAGTAAATACATAAACTTCATTTGTTTAGACATTTGGTATTTTATAAATTTCATACATGCCTTGAGATTACTAAAGACAATCATTCTATCAGATCAAACAGAAAATAAGGGGGATATATTTATACAGGACATTCTTCCATTTCTCTGTCTATCTAATTTTCCAGCCAAAGTTTGTCAGTCTTGTTGTTCTAGTCCCAAGGTTGCTATCATTTACAATTAACCTGCTTTTAGCTTTTGGACTTTCTTGGATATTTCATTCAGATATTTTACCATCCCTAACACTATCATTACAAGTCTGTGTCAATGAGTGACTATTTTGTCTTTTGGAAACCTAGCTATTTGCAAATTTGTTTGTGTAAAAGATGTTCTGGTATCATATAATTTAGCTCTTTCCCTTCCCAGTCACAACTATCTGTATACACAAGAAAGGAAAAGCCCCATTTTAGAGGAGTGGCATACTGAAAGATACTAGCTTGGAATAAAAGTCTAATTAGAAGTATTAATATTTTCTGTGTTAGCTGCAATGAGTTCTAATGTCATGAAGCCATCCAATAAATTCAAAGAAACCGCCTAAAATGGATATTTGGGAGAAGTATTATTTTGTGTTTTATTTTTCTAGCTTAAGGTGCCCTTTGAATGTGTTCTCCCTTACTTTTAGAAAGAAGAGATAGAATGAATGTAAAAAAATGCACGTTTACAAAGCCCCATAGTCAGCCCTGTGATACATTGTATGTGTCCAATAATTGTCATGAATAACGTTGGGCCTACCAGAAATAACAAATTATTTAGAGAGGGGAGCTCTAGTGGTTACATAGCACCTGTTCAGATCTGACATAGCCCAGTGGTCAGGAATTCAGATTGTTTTGTGAATCATGTTTCTATTTACAGGCAAAATTATATATATATGTGTGTATGTTTTAAGGAGAAGAAATTGATAGCTTTTACTAAGTTCTCAGAAGATACAGTGTCTGAAGAAAATAAGAACTACTACATTTAAAACCACTTTACAAAACATATAGCCCTAAGCCTACTCCATGAATTGATATACTAGGATAAATTGTTTTTAAAATATAAACTTATATAATGGTTTTGAATATAATGAAACTAATAGTTATTTCTTATAAAAGTTGAATAAAACAAATATTGAGTAGAATTTCTTAGATTTTCTTTTTCTTTTCTTTACTTTTCAAGATAATTAGCAACCTAATCTTGTCAAAATATAAAATGATGTCCTCTCGCCAGTTTTTGCCAGGTATGCATCTTTGTAAAGACTTTTAAAGCTGAAAAACAATATCAGAAAATAAATTTTTGTTACAGTGGTAAAAATTTCACTGATGCTTTGACCCTAAATTAGGGACTCAGTACTTCCAGGCATCATAGATCATCATCAAGATGGCTTCACAGAACTAAACTTCATTTATTGCTTTCATTGGCCATATGAAACACAGGTGTCCTTATCAGTGACCACCACAAAGAAACAGGGAATACTCTTAACCTCTTAATGTGGTCTATTTCAGTATGCAGCAAAATAAAAGAATACACATTAAGGTAAGTGGATTTTAAAAGTAGGTGTTCAGATTTTAGCGATTTAAAATTGCAAAAATAAAAAAAAAATTTTAAAAGCCACAATCTCAACAGAACCCTTAAATCATAATTATTCACCACAGGCCATTCCTTGATAATGACCAGCAAAACAGTTTTGTTGTAAAAGAAAGAAAACATGAGTATATTGTAAGAACTATATTGTAAAGTCAAAGAATGTGGATCAAAAAGCAGCCTAAATGAATCTGATTGCATCATATTGATTATTATGAAACCACACCAAAGAATAATAAACTTGTACTAAAACTTCCATTAGAGATGCAGCTCTAGGACTTTTCCATGTATGAGAACTTGGGCAAATAAATTAACATATGTAAGCATCACTTTAGTTTGTTAGTTAGAAATAGTATGTCTACCTCATAGCTATTTGTAATGATATTTAAATTAGGGAATTTATATTTTAATACATTATAAAGTATAAACATGTAAGATCCTGTCATTACCACCTGTGTCTTCTGTAGAGGGGGTTCTCTTCTTTCATGATTGTGCTCTCTTTTAGCTTTTATTCTCTATTTTAATTGTTTACTTTTCTCATTATCTACTCTATGGACTCACAGAGCATTATTGTATCCAACATAATACATGGTTTTTAATGGTTTATATGCCATAATGGGCACATAAATACTGCCAGTACACTATTACTTACCTATTAATTTGTCATTAGCAGTGATAATATTTAGTCAAATCTGAGTAATAGTGTTTTCCAGTTAACTTTATTTGAGGGAAAGATATCTTTCAAAACTGTAATGTAAATAAACATAGAGTTTTAAAAACTGTATCCTTTCATCATTACATAGTGATATAAGGGCTAATTCACCAAGAGGATATAACAATTGTAAATGTATTATAAAACCAACAACAATATGGAGCACTTAAATCCAGTAGTATTACCATATTGGGGTACCTAAATACATAAGACAATTATTAAATGATCTGAAGGGAAAGATAGACCTTAATATATAATAGATTAACTCAATTCTCCAATTTCAACAATAGACAGATTATCTACAGAGAAAATCAACAAGGAAACAGCGGACTTGAATTACACCTTAGTCCGAGTAGACCTAACAGAAATATACAAAATATTCTATTCAACAGCAGCAAAATGCATTCTTTTCAAGTGCACACATTCTCCAGGTTAGATCACATGTTAGAGCACAAAACAAATTTGAGAGGACTGGAATCATATAAAATATTTTTTGCATCCCAATGCAGGAAACTAGAAATCAGCAACAGGAGAATTTTTTAAAAAAACACAAATATGTGGATATTAAACAGCATGGTCCTAAACAATTAATAGGTCACAGAAAAAAATTACAAGACAAATGAGTAAATACCTTGAGGCAAGCAAAAATGAAAGAAAATACACCAAAACTTATGATATCTAGCAAAAGCAGTCCTAGGAGGAAAAATTATAGTGATAAATGCCTATACCAATAAGAAAAAAGATGTCAAATAAACAATCTAATGTTACACCACAAGGAGCCAGAAAAAGAACAAAGTTTAAATTTAGCAGAAAAAAAAGAAATAACAATTACAGAGCAGAAATAAATGAAATAGAGTACAGAAAAGCAATTTAAAAATCAACAAAACTAAAAATTGTTTCTGAAAAGATAAAATTTAAAATCCCTTAACTAGACTAAGTAGAAAAAACTGGAAAGATCAATAAGATCAGAAAGGAAAGAGGAGGCATTGCTACTGAAACCACAGAAATACAAAGCATCATAAGAAAATACTATGAAAATTACATGCCAACAAGTTAGATAATCTAGAAGAAATGGATAAATTCTTAGACACATACAACCTACCAGAACTGAATCATGAATATATAGAAAATTTGGACAGATGAATAAGAGATTCCATCTGTAATAAAAAGACTCCTACCAAAGAAAAGTCTAGCACTGAAAAAGCTTCACTGCTGAATTGAGAAAAAAAAAAAGAACTAATATCAAATATTCTCAAATTTATTTTTAAAAAACTGAAGTGGAGGGTGATTTGTTGAGGCCAGCATTACCCTGATAACAAAGTCAAACAAGGACACTACAAGAAAAGAAAATTTACAAGCCAATATCCATGATGAACACAAATGCAAAAATCCTCTACATAATATCAACAAACAGAATTCAAGAACATATTAAATGAATCATTCACCATAATCAAGTGGGCTTTATCCCTAGGATGCGAGAATGACTCAACATATGTAAATTATTAAATGTGATACACTACATTATAAAATAAAGAACAAAAATCATATGATTACTTCAGTAGAAAAAAACCATTTGACAAATTTAACGTCTTAATTATGATAATTTAAAAATGTAACTCTCAATAGATTGTTGATGCAAGACTCAACAGATATTGAAGGAGTGCAGCTCAATATAATAAAGGCTATATATGAGAAGCCCATGGTGAATAGTTTAAAGCTTTTCCTCCAAGAGAAGAAACAGGACAAGGATGCCCAATACCACTTGTTTTCAACATACTACTTGAAGTCCTGGTCAGATCTAAAAACTTGTTTTTTTAAATCCTATTTACGACAGCAACAAAATGATTAAAATTAATCAAGGAGGTAATGAATCTGTATACTGAAAATTATAAAATACTGATAAAAAAGATTGAAGAAAACACAAATAAATAAAGAGATATGACACATTCACTGACAGGAGGAATTAATAATGTGAAAATGTCTTTACTACCCAAAGCAATATATAGATTCAGCGTAATTCCTATCAAAATTCCAATACTATTTTTCATAAAAATAGAAAAAAGTTCTTAAATGTGTATGGAACCATAAAAGACCCAAAATAGCCAAACCAATCCTGTGCAAAGAAAAAAAAAAAAGCTGGAGGCATCACACTACTTGATTTCAAAAGCAACTACAAAACTAATTAATTAAACAAACACCACCTTACTTGCATAAAAACAGATACACTGATCAATGGAACATAACAGAAAGCCCAGAAATAAACCCACACATAGAGCCAATTGATATGTTGATGAATATGCTGAGAATATACAATAGGGGGAAAATAGTCTCTTCCACAAATGGTGAAGGGAAAACTAAATAGCCAAATACGAACAAATAAAATTAGACCCTTCCCTCACATTATATACAAAAATCAACTTAAAATGGAGTAGACTTAAACACAAGACCTGAAACTGTAAATCTGCTAGAAAAGAGAGCAAAAGCTCCATCATGCTGGTCTGAACAAATGGATATTTTGGATGTGATCCCATAAGTACAGGCAACAAAAGCAAAAATTAGGAAAATGAATTTATTTCAAACTAAAAAATTTCTGCACAGAAAGAATAAAACTAAAAAGGTGTTGTGACAACACAGAAAATACTTGTAAGCCATATATTTGACAAGAGATTAATATACCAAATATATGGATGCTTCTTGATTATGATGGGGTTACATCCCAATAAACCCATCACAATTTAGAAATGTAACAAAAATTTATTTAATACCTCAATAAACCCATTGTACAGTCAAAAATTACAAGTTGAACCATCAATGTGTAGATATTCTCACATCATGATGGAAGTATGTCCTGATAAACTCGTTGTAATGTCAAAAAAATATAAGTTGAATTATTGTAAGTCAAGGAACATCTATACACAGAACTCAAATTCAGTAGTATTAAAACAAATAATTCAAAAATTGGCAAAGAATCTAAAAAATACATTTCAAAAGAAGGCATACAAATAATCAACAGGTCCATGAAAATATGCTCCACATCACTAATCATTAACAATGAGGTATGACTTCACATGTGTTAGAATGGCTATTATCAAAAAGATGAAAGATAAGTGTTGGCAAGAACACAGAGAAAAGAGAACTCTTGTACTTTTTTGGTGGGAATGTACATTAGTACAGCCATTATGAAAAACAGTGTGGTAGTTCTTCAAGAAACTAAAATTAGAACTGCTATGGGATGCAGTAATCCCACTTCTGAGTATACAATCACAGGAAGTGAAATCAACATGTCAAAGTGATGTCTGCACTCCATGTTTTTTTGTAGCATTATTCACAATGGTCAAGATACCGAATTAACCTATCAAAGCATGAATAGATAAAGGGAATGTGGTAAATATATCAATAAAACATTATTCAACCTTTAAAAAGAAGGAAATCCTGTCATTTGTGATGATCTTAATGAATCCGGAGGATATTACAGCAAGCATGATAAGCCATGCACAGAAAGACACATATCTCATGGTCTCAATTATATGTAGAATCTTAAATAAATTGAACTCAGAGAAGTAGAGAATAGCGTAACAGCTACCAGAGGCTATGGGAAGAGTAGGGAGAGAGGAAATGGGGAGATGTTAACCAAAAGGTACAAAGTTTCAGATAGATATGAGAAATAAATCTTGAGATCTACTGAGCATTGGGGTGACTATACTCAATAATAATGGATTGTACATTTCAAAGTAACAAAAAAGTAAATTTAAGAAATCTCACCATAAAAATGATAGGTAAAGAAAGTGGTGGATGTGCTAATTAGTTTAATAATTAGTCTACATTGTACACATATTTCAAAACATCACATCATACTCTTAAATGTATACAATTATAACTTGTTTATCAAGAATATTGAGAAAGAAAATGTGTCTTTTTTTTCTGATTATATATTCCATTACAAATATTTTAATTACAATCAAAATTAAAGAATTTTTTTTTTTAGAAAAGATGAGAACCTAAAATTCTACAAATACTCTTCTCCTATTTCTTCATTATGAATATCATTATGATCAAACTCTTGGTAACTTTTTATTGATTGCATAACCAGTTCCAAGACCTTTACTCGTCACACCCATGCATTATGTTATTGAGTTTTTATAAGAATCCAGGAGTAATCATGATTCCCATTTTCAAATGTGAGAAAACAGAAGGCTTAGATTTATTAATTTGTCTAATTTAACAAAAAATATTGATAAAGCAAGGCTCCATGTCCAAACATAATTAGAACGCATGTTCACAGTATAATGGTTAATTCGGAATTATTTTTCTCAAGGATTCTTCAGTCTGTTAAATTAGAACTTCCAGATACATTAAAGAAGGTCATTAATTATATTGACCTTCCAGCCATCACCCAGAGTTTTAAATGACTTAACAGATTAAATATTTATCCATATAGCTAAGAAAGAGAACTACTAAAACATGGCTCCTATAACTTGCAAAAGTACATGCCTACGCACCTTGAAGATTTTGCCCAAATGTGGATGATGATGATGTCACTGAAATGGAAAGTCAGTCTCTGTACAGTCCTTCATACTACCTGGGACAGTAAGAACAGCTTGAGGACAATAGTACACCACTTATAACACATTAGTCAAGGAAGCTATGTGTGTAGAAAAGTTTGCCCAGAGAAAAGCTATATGTTATAAAATATTGACCCATAAAGTTGAGGTGAAGTGGAGGTAAAAGGTAATGATGATTTTAAAGAAAAAAATACAGTAAGCTACTTAAGGAGGCATAAGTTATAAATGTGTCTACTATTTCTATTTGCTTTTGGAGTGGTTTTTGGTGCCCAGGATAAATTACAGAAAAACTGTGACATCTAGAGAATAAAGATTCATACTTTTTCACTACTGAGAGAAATTACCTCAAAAAATGTACAGTGTGGAGAATAATGTCAGCTGGATTGGAGCCTGAATTGAGGCTAAGCCAGAAACTTTGAGGAATTTGGCAATTTAAGTGCAAACAAATCAGATTGACGAGAAGAACAAAATTTTGGTACACAATATATTTCTCACAAGGAAAAGCTGGCTTTGCAGCAAAGAAGGCTAAACATAAGCTCCCCGTCCACCCCCCGCCCAAAAAAAACCAGGAGATAGTTAAAGGAATGAAAGCTAAGGAAGTCGTAAAACTTACCAAAAAATTTTCATTTGTAGTCTTTCATTTGCTATGAGTCAGCAGAATTTGAAAACTCCGTAATATCCCATCAAGGGGCCAGGCTGACTACAATTGACCAATTGACCAGAAGTTGGTGGTAGACACAGTTGTCAAAGCAAAAAACATTGCACCACACAATGGTAAACGGGCAAGGGAGACTATCTAAAGCTACTGTAATATAATAGTATAGAGAGGCTCATCTGAGCTCAACTTTGCTGAAACAAAAAGGAGAGTTTTTAAGAGCCGGTTTAAGGGATCTTAGGATATCTGCATTTGCTAATTGTCATTGCTCAAGGAAAAAATACACTTTCTCTTGAGATTGTTTTGTAATTTCTAAGAAGACAGCCACTATACTTAGGCTCCTACAGTCCCACAGAGAGAGGGGGAAAGGGGCTGTATCTTTCTTGACAATTACATTTCAAAAGAATGGCCCCCAGGTCCTGGAAAAGGCAGTTTTACACTGTAAACCTAACAGAGGCTTTTAAAAGATTTACATCACAAAAGGAAAGAGAAATAAATTGATCGCAAATTTTGTGAGGTAAATACTCTAAAAAAAAAAGTTGGAGGGAGATCAGGGCCTAAAGAAGCTGGTCTGACGTTGAGTCAAGCTGAGAGCGGCTTTAAGGTACACCTTGGTCACAAGTAAGTTAGAAAAACTAAGACTTACAATATGAAAGCAAAAATCTCTTCTCAGTCCAATATGTTCGCTGTTGCTCCTCTAAATTTTTTGTTTTTAACTGTTGTTTTTTGATACTGAGTCCTAGGATGACTTAATAAAATTTCCTGAACCATATCATCACCCTGCCTAACTTTAATTATTATCTGCTGAGGATTTTCAAACTATTATTATTATTGATACAGTCTCAATTTGTCACCAGGCTGCAGTGCAGTGGCGCTATCTCAGCTCACTGCAACCTCCCCCTTCCTAGTTCAAGCGATTCTCCTGCCTCAGCCTCACAAGTAGCTGGTACTACATGCATGCGCCACCATGCCAAGCTAATTTTTGTATTTTTAGTAGAGATGGGGTTTCACCATGTTGGCCAGGATGGTCTCAATCTCTTGACCTCATGATCTGCTGGCCTCAGTCTCCCAAATTTTGGGGATTACAGGCATGAGCCACTGCACCCAGCCTGAACTATGATATTTATGCTTTCAAAGGAAAATATGTTTGACTTATAAATTCTAAATTGAGTGTATTTGCCTTTACTGGAAAAAGTACATATACACACGTGTGCATGCGTGCACACACATAGAACTCAGGCAAAAACACAGATGAACAAGCAAAACAATAATTAAAAGCAAATTAAAAGTAGAATCACCAAAGGCCTAGAGGGTTCGATACAAAACTGCTGTTAAATGCAGTTATAGAAGAGTATACAGCTATCAATGTTTCTTAAAAGAGTAGATTTATTATAAAAAGTGGCTTGAAGAGAGTAAAGTATATCTAAATTTCCAGACTTTCCTAACAAAACTAAGCAGAAAGAAAATAAATAGGTAGAAGAAAGAAAATATAATGTGCCAAAGCTATAGTAAACACAATTTGTGTTATTATTAGTGTAAATTTTTAGAGAATTACAATTTTTACTTTATTGAAAACCTAAAAGAGCTCTTAAAGCAAACCTTAAAAGAAGATACGGAACGAACAAATCACTAAAATTGAGACACCATGTAAACCATCTAGCACAATACAGGATTGAAAAACTAAGACATTTGAAAATCAGAAAGGATAAAGAGATTGCAGAATTTAAAATTACATTTATATGTTAATGGTTTGAATCTCCTTTTTAAAGGCAAAGACATGAGACTGTTAAACAAATTATAGAAGGCTTTTTTGGGGGCAAAACTTCTACATTGTGCCCCAGTAGACCAGACTCAAAATGGAATTACCTATGCTTACCGAAGTGAAACTGAATTTTCTTCTGTCCTTCCAAGGAATTAGGAGAGAGAGATAACAGCTAATTTCTGAACAGGGCAGTTTCCATCTTCAATTAGCATCATAATAAAATGTTTTCTTATTTTTAAAAAGATTTTTTTAAATTTCAAAATAACTTTTATATTTACAGAAAAATTATGAAGATTATACAGCGTTTCCATATACCCCACATCCAGTTGCCCCTATCAACAACATTTAATGGTATGTGTCACAGTTAATGAACCAATTTTAAAAACTGTTGATACAAAATATGTGTACATATTTATGAGGCACATGTGATATCTTGTCACACTCATAAAATGTACAATGATCAAGGCAATGTATTTCGGATACTCATCACCTTATTTTTGTGTTGGAAACATTTCAAGTTCTCTCTTCTAGCTATTTAGAAATATTTAATACATAACCATAGGTAATACATTGTTGTTTACTATACTTATCTTACTCTGCTATACAATGTTAGAACTTATTCCTTCTATCTAATTGTATATTTGTACTCATTGACCAACCTCTCTTTACCCCAGTTTTATACCTTTCCCAGTCTCTGGCAACCACCATTTTACTCTCTACTTCCCTGATATGAATCTTTTTAGCTCTCATATATGAATGAGAACATGGAATATTATCTTTCTGTGCCATTATCCTACAATATAAAGAGCTCTAGCTCTATTCCTGTTGTTGCAAATGACAGTATTTTATTTATTTGTGATGGTAAAATAATATTCTATCATGTATACACACACATACATACGAGATATATATTATAAATATCTGTGATCTGTGGTATCTGATATCTATAATATATATGTGAGATATCTATATAGCTCTCTCTCTCTCTATATATATATATATAATATGAGCTATATATCTAATGCTCTTTTTCTCTCTATATAGCTCTCTATGTAGATATATATCTGTAGGCTATATATATATCTGTAGGCTACATATATCTGAAAGCTATATATAGCTGTAGAGATATCTATATAGATACCTATACAAACATATAGAGATATAGATATATATGGATATCTATATAGAGATATCTATATACACATATAGATATATAGAGATCTATCTATATACACATATAGATATATAGAGATCTATCGGTATATCTGTTAGATACATCTCTAGATACAGCTCACCTATACATGTGTGATATATATGTGTATCACATTTTCTTTATCCTTGCATCCATTGATAGAGGTTAATTCCATTTCTTTACTATTGTGCACAGTGCTGCAATAAACATGTGGTACAGGTAATTTTTTACATATTGATTTACTTTCCTTTGGATACGTGACCAAGTGAGATTACTGGATTAGATCCAATAATAGTTGGAAATTTGAACAGCCAACCTCTAACATTAGACAGATTATCTAGACAAAAAATAAAATCAACCAGGAAATGTTGGACTTGAACTACATTTTAGACCAGGTGGACCTAACAGATGTTTACAAAACATTTTATTCAACAGCTGCAGAATATACATTCTTCTCATCAGCACATAGAACATTCTGCAAGACAGATCATATGTTGGGCCACAAAACAAATCTCAACAAATTTAGAAAAATCAAAATTATATCAAGTGTTTTCTCAAACCACAATGGAATAAAACTAGAAATCAAAACCAAGAGTAACTTTAGAAACTGTACAAATACACGGAAATTAAGCAACATGCTCCTGAATGACCACCAGACCAACAAAAAAATTAAAAAGATAATAGAATTTTTAAAAATTCTTAAAACAAATGAAAATGAAAAAGCAACATATCAAAACTCATGTGAAAAAGCCAAAACAGTACCAAGAGGGCAGTTTACAGCAGTGGATACTGACTTTAGAAAAGCACCTCTTCAAGGAGAACTATAAACCACTGCTCAATGAAATAAGAGGACACAAACAGATGGAAAAACATTCCATGCTCACGATTAGGAAGAATTAGTATTGTGAAAATGGCCATACTGCCCAAAGTAATTTATAGATTTAATGCTATCCCCATCAAGTTACCAATGACCTTCTTCACAGAACTAGAAAAAACCACTTTAAACTTCACATGGAATCACAAGAGAACCCGCACAGCCAAGACAATCCTAAGCAAAAACAACAAAGCCAGAGGCATCACACTGCTGGACTTCAAACTATACTACAAGGCTACAGTAATCAAAACAGCATGGTACCAGTACCAAAAGAGAGACATAGATCAATGGAACAGAACAGAGGTCCCAGAAGCAACACCACACATCTACAACCATCTGATCTTTCAGAATCCTGACAAAAACAAGCAACAGGGAAAGGACTCCATGTTTAATAAATGGTGTTGGGAAATCTGGCTAGCAACGTGCAGAAAGCAGAAACTAGATCCCATCCTATCACCTTACACTAAAATTAACTCCAGATGGATTAAAGATTTAAACATAAACCCTAACACAACAAAAACACTAGAAGAAAACGTAGGCAAAACCATCCAGGACGTAGGTATAGGCAAGGACTTCATGACTAAAACACCAAAAGTATTGGCAACAAAAGCCAAGATAGACAAATGGGATCTAATTAAATTCTAGAGCTTCTGTACAGCAAAAGAAGCCATCATTAGAGCAAACTAGCAACCGACAGAATGGGAAAAAAATTTTGCAATCTACCCATCTGACAAAGAGCTAATATCCAGAATCTACAAAGAACTAAAACAAAAATCTATACAAGAAAAAAAAACATTCAAAAGTGGGCAATAGATATGAACAGACACTTTTCAAAAGAAGACATATATGAGGCCAACACATGAAAAGTGCTCATCATCACTGGTCATTAGAGAAATACAAATCAAAACCACATTGAGATACCATCTCATGCCAGTCAGAATGGAGATCATTAAAAAATCAGGAGACAACAGATGCTGGAGCTGATGTGGAGAAATAGCAACACTCCTACACAGTTCATGGGAATTTATATTAGTTCAACCATTGTGGAAGACAGTGTGGTGATTTCTCAAGGATCTAGAAATGGAAATTCTATTTGACCCAGCAATCCCATTACTGGGTATATACCCAAAGAAACATAAATTGTTCTACTATAAAGACACATGTACACATATGCTCATTGAAGCCCTGTATACAATGGCAAAAACCTGGAACCAACCCAAATGCCCCTCAATGATAGGCTGGACAAAGAAAATGTGGTACATATACACCATGGAATACTATGCAGCCATAAAAAAATGATGAGTTTGTGTCTTTTGTAGGAACTTGGATGAATCTGGAAACCATCATTCTCAGCAAACTGACACAAGAACAGAAAACCGAACGCCACACGTTCTCACTCATAGGTGGGTGTTAAACAATGAGAACACGTGGACTCAGGGAGAGGAGCATCACACACTGGGGGCAGTTGCCGAGGGGTAGGGGATAGCATGCAGTGGGGAGGGATAAGATGGGGAGAAATGCCAGATATAGTATACACCTAAAAAAGAAAGAAAGAAAGAAAGAAAAGTACCTCTGTTTTAGTACTTAAAACAAAGAGTAACCTGAAGTAACCTGAAGTTAAGTAATCACTTATCTATTTTTCTGTATCCCTGCCTCTGTCTTTTGAATAAAGGTAATTTGAAAAGCCCAGTCTGCTTTTTGTTCTCTGTTTCTTCTTTCTTCAACTGTTTTTCTATCTATAAAACCAACCACCTTTGCTCAACTCATTGAAACACTTATTTTATGGAAGGAAATGTTGCCTGATTCTAAAATCACAATAAAATCAATTAATATCTTTAAATTAAATTGGTTATTTTCTCTTTTGAAAAGATATTTTTTCAAAAAGTCCAAAATGTACAATTAATCCCAAAAAACTCAGAAAGGTTAACTATATCAAGGAAGTACAATGTCAGGCAGGTTCTTTAGGCAAACAAAAATGAGGAAAATAGGTCCATATTAAATATAAAGATAAACAGAAAAACGCATTACATGTGATAAAGTCAGTTTTTTAAATGCAGTTTTATTCAACAATGGATATATAAATATGATCCTTTTTATTAACATATAAAATAAGAATGATAGAAATACAAGGAAAAATTGTCCAAAAAATGATTAGAAAGGTGTTATAGACCTGCACTGTGCAATACAATACTATATAGTCATTAGAAATAATAAAGTAGGTATTTAATAGTACATTTTTTAAAATCAGTATATTTTATGTGATAAAGCCTGTTAACACATTTTTTTCACATATTTAGTAGTTTAAAGACGATTCCAAGTATACCAAAAGCAAAAGTCATAAAGAAAAGATTTATTCTGACTACATCAATTGAAAAACATCTTGTAGCCAAAAAAAAAATCATAAAATGTTATGAAATCAATAATAAAGTAACAAATGCACCTAAGATTATGGATTAAACATTATATATACAGATATCTTAAAAATTAGTAACCATTATTAAGCCAATATGCCAGTATTCAGTGTTATAGACAATTTAAAAGGAAGAAATACAAATGGGAAATAAATTAGTGTCAAAACTTTCTCATTTCTCAATAACCAAATAAACACTACTCAATCAATTGAGGCTTTAAATTTGTGGATTTCAGCATCAGAGGCATGTTTGAATATCAGCTCTATTGTCTACTACTCAGACAAGTGTATTACATTCTTTACATTTTTCTTTTATATTTTATTGTAAAGTGAGTACAGTGTTATTTATGCACAGTGTTGTTAGTTTGAGATCAAATATTAAAAGCAGGAATGCACTAAAGTTTCACTTTTAGCTCAATAAACTAGACTACAGCTTCTTTTTTGGTCTTTAAAAAACCAAATAATGCTTCAAGTACTTGAACATCATTCCTTAGCACTGCAGAACTTAGGCAAGATTAATGAAATCTTATCTGGTTGTTTATCATGTCATTTAATTAGTGTAATAGCATAAGTAATTGGAAACAGATTTGCCTTTGTTTGTTTGCAAATACATGTAAGTATTATAGAAATTAATCTGTAATTTTGTTAAAATTCTAAAGTTAGCTAAAGGTTAAATTTTATGATGATTAAAATGAAATGCTGGAATAATTTTTTACATTGTATCAAAAAAAGTTTACAATATCATGAAAAAATGCTGTTAGGTAGATTGCCTTAAAAATAATCTTAAAATAGTTCTAAAATGTATATATTATTACAAGGCAGCATAATAGAATATTAGATTTTATCATAATATTAAACATTTAAAATCGTTTGGTATATTAACACTCTTAACACTTAAAATTAAACCTTATAATTCTACTTAATTTTTAATTCAATAATTTCACTTAGATTCTGAGTCTTCTAAGTATTGTATAAATATTTACATTGATTGAGAAAAAGAAAAGCAAGATGCCGACTCTGTCATCTTAAACTTTCAAGAAACACTCTACTGTGATGCACTATCATAATCATGAAAAATGAAAAATTATCCACAACAAGATACAATAAAGTGTGAGGAAAGGAAGAAAATTCAGAAAAAAAGAAAATACCAAAATCAGATGTTATGTAAGCAAGTAAAACAATAGGCTTTACAAGTATGCTTCAAGATAACTTACAGTTTTCATCTATGGTGACTATAATTTTATTTATTTATTTGAAATGGACTCTTGCACCATCTCCCCAGCTGGAGTGCAGTGGCACGATCTTGGCTCACTGCAATCTTTGCCATCCGGGTTCAAGCGATTCTCTTGCCTCAGCCTCCTGAGTAGCTGGGATTACAGGTGCCTGCAGCCATGCCTAGATATTTTTTTGTATTTTCAGTAGAGATGGAGTTTCACTAGTTTGGCCAGGCTGGTCTCAAACTGTTTATCTGGTGATCAGCCTGCCTTGGCCTCCCAAAGTGCTGGGATTACAGGCATGAGCCACCATGCCTGGTCAAGTGACTATACTTTTAAATAAACTGGACAAAATAATTGCTTGAGGCTATTAGCAATTTCCAGTGGTTGAAAGGGAGGATAGCCTCTATGGGTCTTAAGAATGAACTTTCTTCCAGTATTCTGCTCTGTACTAAAGAGGCTGGTGATATTATTAAACATTTCAATTGAAGGTGAACATTCTGTCATTGCTGTAACTAATGACCGTGAAACAATGCAGTAGTTGAGAATTTCGAGAAAAAATTGTTTCTGTAAAACAAATTTTATTAAAACTTTTAATAATTAATAAAACAAGTTTGGAAATTAGCTATATTTATCTGAATAAAATGTTAGGATTATTCTGCATTGATAATGTTCACCTTTGGCTTCACTTGAGATTGACTGTTGATTTTAGTACCTAGCTATTTGCTACTCAACTAGAATGTATATTTTATGCACCTCTTTAACATTTGTAAAGTAGTTAGCATAGTGTGTGGCACATAGTCAGTAAAGGCTATCTACTTGGTGTTACTATTTTTAGAGCAACTGAAGCCATTGAATTAGATATTTTTTAATATTACAGTAAGTACTAGTGTTGAGAAGGTAATTGGAACAAAGGTCAATCTTATACATTGATGATATAAGCACAAACTGACTTACTTCAGACAACTTGTAAATATGAATTAAAAGTTTTTGAAATATCACTACTTATTGGCCCAGATGTTCCTACTTCTATAAATTTATCATCCAGGGAAAAAGTCAGATAAGTTGGCAAAAATAAATGCACATAAAAGTTGATCTTAACATAACTTTTAATAGGAAAAATGGAATACAAACTAGATATCAAAATACAGGTTAAATAAATCAAGGAATCCATATAATCATGTACTGGGTTTCTGTTTAAAATGAGAATTTGGAAAGTGCATCTGCTGATAAGAAAATGTAGAAATATATTGCTAAGTGGAAAGCCAGTTAAATTTCCAGATACATTATATTCTATATAACAGACATGAAACAATACCACTTCATAATGTTGTCTGAGCACCAATGAAAACAAGGTCACTATGAATACTACGTTACTAACTATTCTCCTCTCCTAGCTGATAGGAGTGACTGTAACTTCTTTATAGCTTCAGACACACCAGATTTTTCCATGATTCTTGATAAGATTAGTACAGATATCTGATTATAGAATTAAACTGCTTGCTCACAGCATACAAGGCACAGCAAATCCCAGTTTCCTTGAACCACTTCAACATCACTTTGCCCAAATCCTAAAATGAATCCTTTTTAACATAATTGAGATACCCTGCTTCTCCATGGTGTGTGTTCTCTCTTGTTGCAATGAGTAATAAATTCAACTTTGTAAAACTACAGGTATGTCCCTGGTGGTCTTTGCTAGAGCACATTGACAATTTATATATTTTATATATATAATATTACATTATGTAACATTATATATTAACATTTAATTTTAAAGTGATTGCTTATAAAAATGTAATTTGTATTTTGGATTTAATTCATTGTTTTCTTATTCAAATAACATTTTTAAATTAAAAATGTAACATATACGTTGAAATATCTGTAAAATCGTTGAGAACAATAATTCACCATGGCATTGTGGACTACAGGAGAATTTTCTTTTAAGCTTCAATACTTTGCATAGCTGTGTTTTTTAAGAACACTGCGAATCCCATTACTCATGGGTGCCTCTTTGTATTTCAGTTTACACTAGCAAATGCTGTAGTTGCCATAATTTGGTCTACAAATATCACCAGTTTTATTATATTTATTTTATCGTGATAAAAATTATGCACCTATGTATCACCAACTCTCTGAATCATTACTAGAGCTTTCAATAGGTCAAACCCACCATTCTTTAAGGTTTTAAAATAATATTATTATATAAAACATATGCTGTAAAACACTTCCATTAGAACTCAGATAGGACAGGACCTATATTTTTAAAAAATCCATTCTCTTACACAGGAACACAGTATTTAATTTGTGGTACTATTAAGGTGACTTATATTTATATATCTTTTGAAATCACTGTGAAAAACTACAGAGGACTTTATAAACTTTTATTTTTAGTCTATTTTCCATAAGATCATTTCTTTAATATGTATAACTTCACAATACTTTTTTAAAGGATGTAAAAATGCATCTAGATCTTGATAGGTAATATATCAGGCTTGCATGTTAATCAGATATTATTAATCAAGACAAGATGACGCAGACCAAGATGGCTGAATAGATCATCTTCACAGATCAGCTTCCCCATAGGACAACAAATTGAGTAACTGTTCACATAAAGACGTTTTCACATAAGAAGCAACATCAGGTAGTGACCACAGTACCCGGCTGTAACTTTGTATCATTGGAAGATGCACCGAGGTGGGTAGAAAAGACAGTCTTGAATCACTGACATCATTACATCCCCTATCCCCTGGCCGTGGCTGCAGGGCACAGAGAGAGAGGATCTGTGTGCTTGTGTAAGGAAGAGCACCATGACTGTGGGACTTTGCATAGGAGCCTAGTGCTGCCCTATCACAGCAGAAAGCAACGCAGGGCAAAACTCAGCTAATACCCATGAAGAGAGAGCATTTAGACCAGACCTAGCCACAAGGGAATCACTCACTGCAAGACTGAAATCTGAGTTCTGGCAAGCTCTGCCACCTCAGGCTAAAGTGCTCTGGGGTACTAAATGAACTTGAAAGGCTATCTGGGTCACAAGCTGCAGTTCCTGGGCAAGTTCTGGTGATATGCAGGGCTCAGAGCCAGGGAACTTGGGATGCACATGAAATAGTGAGATATCAGCTATGGCAGCCAAGAGAGTGCTTGTCCCATTTCTCCCCTAACCTGGAGAAGCTCAGCTTGCAGCTGTGGGAAAGACTCCTTCCCTCTGCTTGAGGAGAGAGGGGGAAGAGTAAAGAGTACTTTGTGTTGCAACTTGGATACCATCTCAGCCACAGTAGGATAGGGCAACACAAAAAGCCCTGAGGCTTCCATTTCAAGCCCTTGCTTCCAGATAAGGTTTCCAGGCACTTGCTGGCCAAAAAGGAACCCACTGCACTGAAGTGAAAGAGCCAGTCCTGACAGTATTTATCACATGCTGACTAAAGAGACACTGGATTCCGAATAAGCAGCAGTGGTATCCAGGCAGTACTCACTGTGGGCCCCGGGTGAGATTCAGAGGTGTGCTGGCTTCTGGTGTGACCCAGCACATTCCCAGCTGTGGTGGCTATGAGAAAAGGAAAGGGAAGATTAAAGGAGACTTTGTTTTGCAGCTTAGATACCAGCCCAGCCATAGTGGGCTAAACAACCAATTGGGGGTCCCAATTCCAGGCCCTGGACTTGGATGCCACTTCTGAACCTCCCTGTACCACAGGAGATCCCACTCTCCTGATGGGAGAGTCCCAGGACTAGAAGTATTCACCACAAGCTGACTGAAGAGGCCTTGGGCCTTGAGTAAACTTTGGTGATAGCCAGGTAGTACTTGCCACAGCCCTGGGATGGTGATGGCCACAGAGTTGCTGATGGCCACTCCTCTACTTGTGGAAAGGGGTGGGAAGAGTGAGAAGAACTTGATCTTGTTGCTTGGGTGCCAATGCAGCCATTGTAGAATACAGCAATGTGTAGATTGCTAACATTACTGATTCTGGCCCCTGGCTACTAGACAGCCTCTCTGGGCCCATGCAGTACTTGGGAGGGGAACTTGTTACCCTGAAGAAAAGGACACAGCCTGGTGGCTTTGCCACCTGCTGATTGTAGTGCCCTAGGGTCTTGAGTGAACATAAGCAGTATCCAGGCAGTAGTTGCCACGGGCCATGGATGAGATCCAGTGTTATGCTGGACTCAGGTCTGACGAGTGCAGTGCTAGTAGGGGTAGCCACAGGTGTGCTTATGTCACTGCTTCACCAGGTCCAGCCAGACAGCACAGAGAGAGAGGGGCTTTGTTTCTTTGGGAGAAAGTAAGGGATGAGAACAGGAGTCTGTCTTGGAATCTACAGAATTCCTCTATACCTTATCCATCACAAAACAGGTGCTACCTCTGTGAGTCTTCAAGAATCACAGCATTACTGGACTTGGGGGACTCCCAGTGCAAATATAACTGCAGTGACCAAAGACTTAGATCATAAAACTCAAGTCCCTTTGAATATCTGGAGAGCCTTCCCAAACTGTGAAGACTACATAAATACCTAAATCTTCAATGCCAAGACATTTGTAAATATCCACGAGTATCGACACCACCGGGAAAACATAACCTCACAGGATGAACTAAATAAGGCACCAAGGACCAATCCCAGGGTGACAGACATAATGTGACTTTTCAAACAGATAATCCAAAATAACTTTTGAGGCAACTCAACAAAATCCAAAATAGCAAGATAGCACATAGATGGAATTCAAAATACTATTAAATACATTTAAACAAAGAGATTAAAATAAAAATAAGCACAAATTCTGGTGCTAAAAAATGCAATTGTCATACTGAAGAAGCATCAGCATCTCTTACAATGAGAAGAAAGAATTAGTAAACTTTAAGACAGACTATTTGAAAATATACAGTCAGAAGACCAAAGAAAAAAAATGAAGCACATCCACAAGGTCTAGAAAAAGACTGAAAAGGGACAAATCTAAGAGTTATTAGCCTTAAAGTGGAGGTAGAGAAAGAGGTAAGAAAAGTTTATTCAAAGGCATAATAACAGATAACTTTTCAAACCTAGAGAAAGGTATCAATATTCAAGTATAAGAAGACTATAGAACACGAAGCAAATTTAACCCAAGGAAGACCACCTCAAGATATTTAATAATGACACCTCCAAAGGTCAAGGATAAAGGATCCTAAAGGCAGCAAGAGTAAAGTAAAAACAAATAACATATAATGGAGCTCCAATAAGTGTGGCAGCAGATTTTTCCGTGGGAAATTTATAGGCCAGAGAGTGGCATGACATAATTAAGGGGCTGCAAGAGGAAAAAAACAACTTTTATCCTAGAATTGTCTATCCAGCAAAAATATCCCTACAACATTAACAAGAAATAAAAACTTTCCCAGACAAAAAAAAAAGCTTAGGGAATTCATCAACATCAGACCTGTCATACAAGAAATACTAATGGAATTGTTTCAATTTGAGAAAAAAAAAAAAAGATGTTAACGGGCAAAAGAAATAATCTGAAGGCATAGAATTCACTAGTAATAGTAAATATATAGAAAAACAGAATATTATAACACTATAATTGTGGTATATAATATCTCAAGTAGAAAGATTAAAGATAAACCAGTCAAAATAATAACTACAACAACTTTTCAAAACAGTACAATAAGATATAAATTAAAAAAAACAAAAAATTTAAAAAGGGGGGTCAAAATTCAAGTGTAGAATTTTTATTAGCTTTCTCTTTGCTTCCTTGTTAGCTAATTTGTGCAATCAGTGTTAAATTGTCATCAGTTTATAATAATGGGTTATGAGATATTATTTGCAAGCTTCATAGTAACCTCAAAACAACAAACATGATGGATACACAAAAAATAAAAAGCAAGAAATTAAAACATGCACCAGAGAAAATCACCTTCATTAGAAGGAAGACAGGAAGGAAGAAAAGAATACCACCTGTAACACATGGGTGTATATGTTACATGAAAAGATGAAACAAAATGGCAAGAGTAAGTTCTTACTTAATAATCACATTGAATGTGAATAGATAGAACTCTACAATCAAAAGGTACAGAGTGGCTTAATGAATTAAAAAAACAAGATCTAACAAGGTATTGCCTACAAGAAACAAATTTACCTATAAAGACATACACAGACTCCAAATAAATGGAAAAAAAATTACATATAAGTGGAAACCAAAAAAGAGCAGGAGTATCTATATTTATATCAGAAAAAAACAGGTTTGAAGACCAAAATAATACAAAACAAAAAGTCATTATATTATATGCTTCAACCCCAGAACGCTCCAGAAGCAATATATGAAGCAAATATTATTAGAACTAAAGAGAGAGCTAGATCTTAGTACAGTAATAGCTGAAAATTTTTACACCCTACTTTCAGCATTACACAGATCACCCAAACAAAAAATCAACATAGAAACATTGGACTTAATCTGCACCTGAAAAATATTTACACAATATTTCATCTAATGGCTGCAGAATATATTCTTCTCTTCAGCACACAAATTATTCTCAAGGATAGACAAGATATATTTCTAGTTTTACTCCATGATGTCAGAGAAGATATTTGATATAATCTAAATGTTTTTTAATGTTTTAAATCTCTTTCTGTGTAAAATATCATCTATCCAGGAGAATCGCTTGTACCTGGGAGACAGAGGTTGCAGTGACCCGCAATCGTGCCACTGCACTGCAGCCTGGGCAATAAGAGTGAAACTTTGTCTCAAAAAAAACAAATTCCATCTCAAAATATATATTTTTATATATGTGTTGTTATTCTAATATATATTATCTATATTATCTATTATAATGTATAATTTATATATTATTAAATATAATATAATATTTAATTATAATATTTGCTTCATATATTGCTTCTGGAATATTCCAGAATTGAAGCATATAATATAATGACTTTTGTTTTATATTGTTTTGGTCTTGAAACCTGTTTTGTTTGATATAAGTATAGCTACTCCTGTTCTTTTTTGGTTTCCACTTATAATAATATATTATATAATATTATATATTATATAAAATAAATTTAATATATATTAAATTATATATATTTTATATAATATATTATAATATATATTATATATGGTATGTTATATATAATATATATCATATATTATATTAAATATGATATATATTACATATATAATTCTGTCTCAAATAATATATATATACATTTTTGTTTTGTTTAGTTTTTTTTGAGACAGAGTTCTTATTGTTCTTATTGTCCAGCTTGGAGTGCAATGGCACAATCATGGCTCACTGCAACCTCTGCCTCCTAGGTACAAGTGATTCTCCTGGATAGACGGTATTTTACAAAAAATGATGTTTAAAGCATTCAAAAAATTGAGATTATATCCAATATCTTCTCTGACCATAATGGAGTAAAACTAGAAATCAGTAATGAGGAGTTTGGGAAACTATACAAATACATGGCAATTAAACAGTATGCCCCTGAGTGACCAGTGGGTCAATGAAAAAAGAAGGAAATTGAATTTTTTTGAAACATACAGTAATAGAAACACAACATTCCAAAACCTATGAGATACACTGAAAGCAGTACTAAGAGGGAAGTTTATAGCTGTAAGTGCCTACATCAAAGAAGTAGAAAACTTAAACAATCCAAGAAACTAGAAATGTAAGAGCAGACCAAACCCCAAATTACTAGGAGAAATAATAAAGATCAGTGCAGAGACAGATAAAATTGAAATAAAGAAAACAAAAGATCAATGAAATAAAAATGTGTTTTTTTTTTTTAGCAAAAATAAACAAAATCAACAAAAACCTTTATCCATGCTATGAAGAAAAGAGAGGTGAAAAGGGAGACATCACAACTGATACCACAGAAATTCAAAGGATCATTTTAGGCTACTATAAGCAACTATTAAATACATGGCAATGTACTGGAAAACTTAGAAGAAATGAATAAATTTCTAAACACATATTAATATAACCTACCAAGATTGAAGCATAAATAAATCCAAAACCTGAACAGACCAAAAGCAAATAACAAGAACAAATCCATAGTAAAAAGTTTCCCAGCAAAGAAGAGCGCACAACCTGATAGCTTTACTGCTGAATTCTACCAAACATTTAAAGAAAACTTATACTACTTGTACTGACACTGTTCTGAAAAATTGAAGAGAAAAGAATACTTTCAAACTCATTCAAGGCTGTTATGACCTTGGTACCCAAATCACACAAGACATATCAGAAATAAAGAAATCTGCAGACAATATGCTTGATGAATATTGATGCAAAAATCTTCAAGAAAATACTAGCAAACTGAATTCAATAACATATTAAAAACATCATTCACAATGACCAAATGAGATTTATCCCAAAAACACAAGTATGGCCCAATATATGCAAATCTATCAATATGATACATCATACTGATAGAATGAGGGACAAAAAACATATGATCATTTCCAGTGATGCTGAAGGGGCATTTGATGTAATTCAACATCCCTTTATAATTTTTAAAAATCCTCAAAAAATTTGGTATAGAAAAAACATACAACAAAAGGGCATGTACAACAGACCCACAGCTAGTATAATAATGAATGGAGAAATACTGAAAGCCTTTCCTTTAAGATCTGGAACACAACAAAGATGCCCGCTTTCATCACTGCTGCTCCACATAGTACTAGAAGTTCTAGCTAGAGCAATCAGACGAGAATAAGAAAATACAGGCATCCAGGTAGAAATGAAGAGAGTCAAATTATTCTTGTTTGCAAAAAAATATAATCTTATATTTGGAAAAAACCAAAAGATTCCCAAAAAAACTTAAACTGATAAATTCATTAAAGTTGAAGGATATAAAAATCAACATATAAAAATCAGTAGCATTTCTATGTCAACAGCTAACAATATGAAAAAGATATCAAGAAAATAACCTAATTTACAATAGCTACAAATAAAATTAAATACTTAGAAATTTACTTAACCAAAAAAGTGAAAGATCTCTACAATGGAAACTATAAAACACTGATGTAAGAAATTGAAGAGGATACCAAAAAAATGGAAAGAAATTCCACGTTCATGGATTGGAAAAAGTTATTATTAAACTGTCCGTATTACCCAAAGCAATCCATAGATTCAATGCAACCCTGATATAGTTTGAATGTACGTATGTACCCAAATCTCATGTTGAACTTTAATCCCAAATATTGGGGGTGGAGCCTGTTGTGAGATGTTTGGATTATGGAGGTGAATCCCTCATGAATGGCTTAGGCCATCTGCTTGGTGATAAGTGAGCTCTCTCTGAGTACACATGAGATATAATCATTTAAAAGTCTGTAGCATCCAAACGCTCCTGCTCTTGCTCCTGTTCTTGCCATGTGATATACCTTCTACCCTTTGCCTTTATCTTCTGCCATGACTGGAAGCTTCCCGAGTCCTCCCCAGAAGCAGATCCAACTATATTTCCTGTATAGCCTTCAGAACCATGAACCAATTAAAACTCCTTTGTTATAAATTACCCAGTCTCAGATGTTTTTTTCATAGTAGTGCGAGAATGATCTAGTGCAAACCCTTATCAAAATATCAATGACATTCTTCACAGAAATTACAAAAAAAAAAAATCTAAAATTTATGTCGAACCACAAAAGACCCAGAATAGCGAAAGCTAACCTGAGCAAAAAATAGCAAATCTGGAAGAATCACATTACTTGACTTCAAACTGTATTACAGAGCTCTTATAATCAAAATATCACAGCACTGGCATAAAAACAGACACATAGACTAATGGAACACATTATAGAACCCAGAAACAAATCCATCCACCTATTGTGAACTTATTTTTGACAAAGGTGCCAAGAACATACATTGCGGAAAGGACGGTCTCTCCAAATAAATGATACTGGGAAAACTGCATATACTTACCCTTAAGAATGTAACTAGACCCCAATCTCTTGCCATATACAAAAGTCAAACAAAAAAAATGAGAAATACTTAAACCTAAAACTTCAAGCTATGAAATTAATATAAGAAAACATTGGAGAAACTCTCCATGGCATTGGACTGGGAATTATTTATTGAGTAATACCCCACAGGCACAGGTGACCAAAGCAAAAATGGACAAATGAGATTGTGGTAAGTTAAAAGGCTTCCACATAGAAAAGAAAACAACAAAGTGAAGAAACAAGACAACTCACAAAGTGGGAGAAAATATTTGCAAACTACCCATCTGACAAGGGATTAATAATCAGAATACATACGCAGCTCAAACAACTCTATGGGAAAAAGATATAATAATCCAACATAAAAATTAGCGAAAGATCTGAATAGACATTTCTCAAAAGTAGACATAGAAATGGCAAACAGGTATATGAACAAGTGCTTAACATCATCAGTCATCAGAGAAATTTAAATTAAACTAAAATATTATCTCAACTCAGTTAAAATGGCTTTTATCCAAAAGATAGGCAGTAACAAGTGATGGCAGGATCTGAAGAAAAGTCAACCTTGTATATCCTTGATGGGAATGTAAATTAGTACAACCACTATAGAGAACAGTTTGGAGGTTTCTCCAAAAACTAAAAATAGGGACTTCATATGATATTGCAATCCTACTGCTACAAAAAAAAAGAGAGGAAAGCAAAAAAAAGACATTCAAATTGAAAAGGAGAAAACAAATTATTCTTGTCTGCAGATAATAAGATTTTATATCTGTAAAAAACTAAAGATTCTGCTCTCCTATGTTTATTGCAGCACTGTTCACTAGAGCCAAGATTTGGAAGCAACCTAAGTGTCCATAAATAGATGAATAAAGAAAATATGGTACATACACACAGTGGAGCACTATTCAATCGTAAAAATAATGAGATTCTGTCATTTGCAAGAACATGGATGGAACTGGCAATCATTAAGTGAAATAAGCTAGAGAAAGGAAAACAATGCATGTTCTCACTTATTGTAAGAGCTAAAAATGAAAACAAACTCATGGAGATAGAGAGTTAGAATGATGGTTACCAGAGGCTGCGAAGGGTAGCATGGGGTTCGGGGAGCAGTGATGGCTAATGTGTACAAAAATATAATTAGGTAGAATGAATAAGGTCTTGTATTTGATAGCACAACAGGGTGACTACAGTCAACAATTTATTGAAAACTTTAAAAAAACTAAAATAGTATAATTCAATTGTAATACAAAGAAAGGATAAACACATGATGCAATGGATCACATTTGATTATGCATTATAAGCCTGTATCAAAATATCTCAATATACATTCCACAAATACATACACCTACTATGTACTCACATAAATTAAAAATTAAAAAAAAACAAATTATTAAGCATATAAAATTAGGGAGTTTCTCAAAAAAGCAAACACTATATTTAAACATATGGAAATAAGTATTGTTTGAAAATACTTGAATCATACTTACAACAATATTTAAACAATAAGTATATTTTTTTCCTACTGATCCTTGACTAATTATGTAGTGTAGACATGAACATTTGATTTTCTGTGTATAAGTCCATTCTTACATGTTAAATAATTATTCAAATGCAAATATCTGGACAACAGTTGTTGGATTTTTCACCAAATATGTAAAACTAGAAATTAGAGTTTTTTTTTAAGTTTCGGCAAATTAAAAAATATTATTAACCCGATATAGTTTTAATAATGTAAACAAATTTATTTTTATAAGAGTGCTAATAATATGTGTGGATTTCTCATATAATGGTATGTATATCCCTGGATTGCCTTATGCTGTGGCAACAGGTATACAGAGCCAATGGCGAACACAGCATGCAGCCTCCTGGAATTTATTTTATCTTCTAAGATTTAAAGGAACAAATACATTATTTTATATTAAAATAAACAGGGTGACTATAGTGAATAATAATTTATCGTACACTTTAAAAAAACTAAAATAGCATATTTTAAACTAAAGTATATTATACACTAAAATTCAAAAATTGGCATACAATTTTAAGATAAAATTATATTTGTTTATGATTTTTTTAGTACGACCCACCAGTTCCAGAATTGTTTGATTTTCAGAAAACTGTTATTGCTCTTTTTAGTTTTTGGTGAGAAAATTTAAGAAGTATTAGATTATGTCTTTCTGTTTTAGTTCTTAATAAAATACTTGCATGTACTTATACCATCATTTTTTCTGGATAATTTTATGAATAATCTTTAATTAACATATCTCTTTGATAAATAAACATAATCATCCATAAACAAGACTATCAGGTGATTAATAACTCCAACTCCCCAGGCAGCTCGTAATCACAAAATTGAATCTGTGAAATTATTAGCTACTTTAGAAATGAACTTTTAAAAGAATGGTTTAGCTTGTAAATACAAATGAATATTATTCAAAGTAGGAGAAACTACTTAACAGATTGTGTTAATTGATTTGCTTACAAATATCTATGACATGCAATTTGTGAAATGTGTAGGGATTTTTCTGTTACACTGTAAGTAAATTAGAGGTTTTGCAAAGTGAAGAGCTGAAGAGATATGAGATTCTGTTGCTAACTCCTATTTTCTTAATTATAAGAAAATCTTTTATAAATTTCATAAATTTCTGAAAAATAAGCGAATTTGTGACAGTAGTTAAAAATGGGTACCTGAATTCAATCAAGTAGAAAACTTATTCTGTATTATTTTATTCATCATTGATTCCAATACCATGAACAATTCTAATAGCACAGAATATCTGCTCATGGTCTGCTCTGAGGACATGCAAAGCTCCAAGGACCAGTAAACTATGGCCCACAGGCAAAACCTAACACTGCTTGTTATTATATTGTCTATGAGCTTAGAACAGTTTTTCTGTTCCAAAAAATTTTTTTAATCAAGAGAACATTTTGTTACCTAAGAAAATTTTATGAAATTATACTTTCAATGTCCATAAAAATTTATCCACACTTGTTTACTGTCTTTGGTTGCTTTCACCCTGTTAACAGCAGAGTTGGATAGTTGTGACAAGATTATAAGGCTACAAAGCCTAAATATTTACTATCTGACCCTTCATATAAAATTTTGCCATTCCATGTTGAAGACTTTTTTCTTCGTAGATATTTGTTCTTAAAGTCTGTAAATTTTATTTCTCCAGATGTTTCCTCTTGTTTCTGGAACTCAGTATTTTCCAAGAGCATATTTTACTTGTTCAAGCATTTGTGGCATTTTCTAGTCAATATTTTAGTCACTTTCTAGAGGAAATTGAATTAACTCAATGTATTTTCTCTAAGGTGTCAACATTACTACAAAAGAGACTTACTAGGCAATTAACTATTCTTTTTAAAAAAGCTTAAAAAAAAAAAACAACCAAAAAGCTTTAATGTAAGTAAGTATTCTGGGTTCCTGTTAATTTCACATAAACTTTTAAATTCTCAATCATGACAATAATTAGTTGAATTTAAATCATAAACCCATAGCCAAATATTATTAAAATTGTGACACAATCCTCTTTAATTCAAAAGCAGGCTTAATTGATTTTTTTAATGTAAATCTTAGGGGCAATTTCATTTTTGAAAAAATAATTTTTACAACTGATGGAATGAAATCTTTGGCTTCTGGGAAGAAGAATTAGATATACTTTTCCCTACTCCCCAAGGTGAATACTAAAATCCCTGGACCTTTTATATAGAACAGACTGAACGGTGGACAGAATGAAGAAGACTAGTCATGAAACTTAAAATGCAAGTAACAACAAAGTGGTGAGTTCCCTGAGATTTCCTTTTTCTTTCTCTCTCTCTTTTTTCTCATAACCTGGAGCTAAAGAAGCTGACAACACAGAAGCATCAACTGGCACAAGCAAGTAAAGCTCCAACAAAAGTCTGTGCTCTCTTTCTCTCTCTGGCCATAAGATCAGGAAAGGATCAAGCAAAACAGACAATTTTCAGTCAATAACTACTCTAACCCAACCAAGTAACACAGAAAAAGTTTGGGGCTTTTCCTATTCATGCCAGCTGAGCTGGAAGCATAGACTTTTATGCTACCAGGATATATAAGGAGGCATGTTTATCCCCCTGTTGTGTTGGTGCCAGAAAAGCAGAGCAGAGAGCCAGGACGGACGTTGAAACATAACAGAGCCTCGCCCAATATACAGCGTCAGTGGAGATCATACTGGGAACCAGGACTCTTACCTGCAAGTAACAAAACGTCCCTGGAGGGATGTCACAGGAGGCCTAGCGGAAACTCAGGATTTTCACCACCACTAAGCAGAAAGCGGGCTTATCTCCTCTGCTCCTTGCCCCGTGGTTTCAATGAAAGCCACCTGGGAGGAATAATGAGCCATTCTTCTTGCCATCAGCCAAGAAAGTATCAGTGGAGCTGTCATGGAGAGCCAAAAATCACACACCTGCGCAACAGTAACAAGACATTACATCCCCTTCAGGTGCCAACAGAAGCTGAATGGGCAATCTAGAAGTCCGCTCCCAGTTGGCAGTAATGAGGTAGGCACTTTTCCTTCCCCTGCTACAACAGCACTGAAGGACGCAGGCTCAAATGTTAGTGTAAATAACATCCAAAGACTCATGATGTAATTCCTAAAATGCAAGTTTCACTAGAAAAATCACACATCATATTTAAAAACCTGAAAAATCTCAACGAGAATGAGAAAAGACAATTAATGAATAGATGCTAACACATAGAAGACAGAAATGTTAGAATTGTCTGTCATAGTAAAAATTTTTAACGAGAAATTGCAAGCACACTTCAAACAAATGAAAAACAATATAGAAAGTCATACTAAAGAAATAGAAAGTCTCAGCAAGAAAATAAAAGATATTAAAAAAAAAAAAACCCAAGAAGGTGTTTTAGAATGAAAACTACAATGACTAAAATAAAAAATCTCAAGGAGTAAGCTCAAA
>PVKP010027145.1:0-31601 GCA_004027715.1 Plecturocebus donacophilus | reverse complement strand
AAAAAAAAAAAAAAAAAAAAGGCTGGACCAGTGGTAGCATTTCACAAACTCCAATCTTCTTCCTATTCTTCTGCAGGCACTGTCCATAAACATGTGTCTTGTAAGGAGTAGCTGGGAGCCTGAGTCCTGTCTGTGGGGAAGAACTTCAAGAGTTGCCAGCAAGTCCAGCTGTAATTGGAGCATCTCAGGGAGGATGCTGTGGCAGGGGTTGACATCAGCCAGGCAGCGCCCAGCCCCGGGGCACCCAAGGCTTCGGCAGCTTTTTTGGAAAGTCTGGTGTGCTTTGCTGGAATCCTGAGGCTGTGGAAGTTGCCAGTTCCAGCAATGACCGCATTACAACTGAGTGATTGAACAAGGCAGGCACCTTCCGAGGAGGTCATCAGGTTAGAGTGACTGTCAATGAGAATGCACAGCAGCACCCTGAGGCAGGTGGGGAGTGTGATTTGGCATTTGCGGAAGGGGAGATGGCATTTACAGAGATAATGTGAACTGGTGACGGTCGTGGAGTAAACCAGCTTCTAAGATCTATAGATTCAGAGACTCTTAGGGCTACAAGAGAACTTTCATATCAACCAGACAAATTGAATTGGAAGGCGTGGGAAGATTGCTCAGGACCCCAGCAGAGCTGCTTTGGCACATAAGTTAGGCAGACATCCAAGCTGGTCCCTGTCCCATCTCACCAAGGTGGCACTGGACCCCTCTTTCCCCATCTCCCAGTGGGGCAGCCTCCTATAAAGGAGGCCAATTGCTCAGTGTATCTTTGGTCTAGTGACGTTTTCAGAGTGAGGTTGGCCAGAAGACTCCTAAGTCATAGATAATTGATCAGGTGGGACACAGAGTTTTTAATCCCCATTTTACAGATGCAGAAATGAGCCCTAAAGAGAATATATGACTTGCCAAGATCACATTAGTAAGTGGCGGAGGAGGAACTTGGACTCAGGTCTTGAGGCTTACCATTCCGCTGAGATGCTATGGTATAGAGAGGAGAGTACCGAATCTGAAGACAGAAAAAAGCAGGATTTTTAGTTCCTTTGATATTTAATAGCTGGCTGAATTTTGGTCAAGCCATTTTATTTCTCTGAATCTCAGTTTCCTCATTTACAAAATAAGCATAATGCACATCACCTATCCTAAGTGTTTTAGAGCATCAGATTACATGGTTTTTATAAATATGCCTTATATACTGTGAATCTCTTTAATAAGTTTGAGGGGGCTCACATGCCCAGATAATTAACCATGGCAGCCCTATCAAGTGGTACCATTCTTTTGCCCACAGGGATGGTATAGACTCCCTGGACTGGCATTGCCTTCCTTAACGAAGGCCATAAGAATCCCAGCATTTGGAAAATGTGAATCAAGAGACCCCAGAGGCTGCAAGCAGGGCCTGGTAATGGATGGGAATGGACACTGTTATTTATACCAGCTCCCCCCACTTTTCAGGAGATCTGGGAGTATGAGTATGGCTCCTGGTGTGATGTTTCTAGGGTGGCTTGGTACCATGAGGGGATGGGGCCTGCTCCAGGTGTGATGTTTCAGCATGTCTTGGTGAAAGGCTGCACAATTCCTTGTTCCTGGGCTTTTGTGCAACTACAAGCTGTGACACTCTGACTGCTGTTCTAGCAGGACTGTTGTGCACTATCTTGCCTGGCAAAGTGGACAGAAGTATGTGTTCAGGGGCCCTCTAAGGAAGGAAACTGAGGTGCTGATATTTGAATGTGGTTCTCAGATACTTGCAAAGTGCATTCTAATGGCTGCTTGGCTCTGCTTTCCCCAAGGCAGTGCCGTGTCTTACGGAGAGGCCGTAGGAACAGCAGTTAGGAGCCTGAGCTCCAAAGTCAGGAGGCTTGAGCTGGAATCCTTCCACTTCTTTGTTCCCCCTGTTTCTTACTCTTCAAATAGGGTTGATCACAGCACCTAACTGATAGCATTGTTATGGCAAATCAGTGAGGTTGAATGTATCTGAAAAACAGGATCAGCTGGGTGCAGTGGCTCATGCCTGTAATCCCAGCACTTTGGGAGGCCGAGGCGGGTGGATCACCTGAGGTCAGGAGTTCGAGACCAGCTGGGCCAACATAGTGAAACTCCGTCTCTACTAAAAATGCAAAAATCAGCCAGGCGTGGTGATGGGCACCTGTAATCCCAGTTGCTGGGGAGGCTGAGGCACGAGAATCAGTTGAACCTGGGAGATGGAGGTTGCAGTGAGCTGAGATTGCACCACTGCACTGCAGCCTGGGCGTCAGAGCAAGATTCCATCTCAAAAAAAAAAAAAAAGTGGGGGAGGGGACAAAAAAAAAACAAACAAACCAGGACTGTGCCTGGCACATATTTAAATACTAACTACTGTATTCATATCATTATTATTTATTTCTGAATTCCCCAGGGCCTGGAACAGGCACTGGTCCAAGCATTCATATTGATTGAACTGAAGGAATTGCTTAGTGAGTGATAGGGCAAGGATTTCTAGGGGCTGCCTTCTAAGTAGGGGTCTCCTTGGGAGGGTGGGGCCCAGGCAGCTCCACCAGTGAAGGCTGCCCAGAATATTTGCACTTAAAAGGAATCCTGGCTGGGCACAGTGGCTCATGCCTGTAATCCCATCACTTTGGGAGGCTGAGGTGGGCAGATCACTTGAGGCCAGGAGTTCAAGACCAGCCTGGCCAACAGGGCAAACTCTGTCTCTACTAAAAAATTCAAAAATTAGCTGAGCGTGGTGGTGCATGCCTGTAATTCCCGCTACTTGTGAGGCTGAGGTGGGAGAATCATTTGAACCCAGGAGGTGGAAGTTGCAGTGAGCTGAGATCATGTCACTGCAGTACAGCCAGGGTGACAGAGCGAGACTCTGTCTCAAAAAAAAAAAAAAAAAGAAAATAAGAAAAAGAGGAAGGAAGCCAGACCATTAGCATCTTCATAGGCTCCTTGGGATATCATTCATGATAAATATTTTGTTTATTTATTTATTTAGAGATGGAATCTCACTCCGCTGCCCAGGCTGGAGTGCATTTGCGCAATGTCAGCTCACTGCAATCTCCACCTCCCAGGTTCAGGTGATTCTCCTGCCTCAGTCTTCCAAGTAGCTGGGATGACAGGCAACCAGCACCATACCTGGCAAAGTTTTTTGTATTTTTGAGTGGAGATGGGGTTTCAGCATATTGGTCAGTTTGGTCCAGAACTCCTGACTTCAGGTGACCCGACTGCTTCAGCCTCCCAAAGTGCTGGGGTTACAGGCGTGAGCTACCACGCTGGGCCTAATGCTAAATATTTTCAATTGAACTAGATAGGGTTCAGAAACGAGGAGTGAAACTGAGTGACCCACATCTGGCCACTCCTATTAGGGAGAATGGAGGATTAGTGCTGCCATCCCACCTGCAGGATGGATATGCTTCTAAGCCCCACCTTAGAGGAGGGGAGACTCCTCCAGGCTGTGGGGTTAGTGACTGGACCACAGGCCAGAGCATCCTGGCTTCTCAGGAACAAATGCGGGAGAGAGTTAATGTGTTGCCCATGCAGTCTTCCTTGACCCTCTGATTTTTCATCTTTTCCTCAGAGGCCTGGATTTATTTTATTTTATTATGTTTCATTTCATTTTATTTTTTGAGATAGAGTCTTGCCCTGTTGCCCAGGCTAGAGTGCAATGGTGTGATCTCAGCTCACTGCAACCTCCATCTCCTGTGTTTGAGCGATTCTCCTGCCTCAGCCTCATGGGTAGCTGGGATTACAGCCCTGAGCCACCACGCCCAGATAATTTTTGTATTTTTAGTAGAGTTGGGATTTCACCATGTTGGCCAGGCTGGTCTCGGACTTCTGACCTCAAGTGATCTGCCCTCCTTAGCCTCCCATAGTGCTGGGATTACAGGTGTGGGTCACTGCACCTGGCCCTGGATTTATATTTTTGACATTTGTAGTGAGTTGCTTGAATGAATTATGCTTCACTTGAGTCTTAGTCACATAGTAAAATTGACTTCCTCTGTGAGGTGATGTCAAAGAGTATAGGATGAAGCTGGGGAGTGTTCCAGTGCTATTCTGCGTAGGAAGGAGAGGAAGAAATGCTGTTTTCAAAACTAGAAAGTCTTCTAGGTTGGCATGATCTAAGTGTATGTTCTCATCTTCTATGTGTCTCTAGGCTTAGAAGCAAACAAAAATAAAGATGTTATCGTTAGTTCTTTATTGCCCTTTCAAAAAGTATCACTGGCTGGGTTTAGGATGATGTCATGAAGACTCTTAGATCTTAACTTTTTTTTTTGCTCAGCTTTTTTCATTAAAAAGATGATTAAGGAAATATCTTCTACATGATATGCCTACATAAGATTCACTTTCAGGAAGGCTTTTATGCCAATTTGAAAATTTTAATAGAAGTCAATAGCAGTGGGCGTGTGGAGCTGAAATTAATCTAATGCTGTGCTATTTAATTTGATTATAGATTAGATCGCATTACTGAAGGTTCAGCTTTGGCCAAGATTTCTTATAAAAGAAAAGATTTTGGACTCTAGACACTGGCCCACACTCATATGAAGCAGTGAGCAATTCAGTATCATTAAAGTGCCAGACCACAAATTCTAGTGAATTTCTGTAGAAATTTATTTATTTTAAATTTAAATTTTTTTGAGAAGGAGTCTCGCTCTGTCACCCAGGCTGGAGTGCAATGGCCTGATCTTGGCTCACTGCAAACTCTGCCTCCTGGGTTCAAGCAATTCTCCTGCCTCAGCCTCCCGAGCAGCTGGGACTATAGGCATATGTCACCACACCCAGCTAATTTTTGTATTTTCAGTAGAGACCAGGTTTCACCATGTTAGCCAGGATGTTCTTGATCTCTTGACCTGGGGTGCCACCTCGCCTGGCCTGTAGAATTTATTTTTTTAAGGGCTTGACATACTGAACACTTTCTAGTATGCTCTGAAGGGAAGATTCTTCAAAATAAAATTAAGAAATGCTTCAGTAAAACAAAGCCTCTTCAAGAATCCTTCAGGAGTTTTCCTACCATCAATTTCCCCTTCTTTCTCTTGAGACAGTCTGTCACCTCATTGGCCTACACTTTGGTCCTGTAAATCCTTCTCCAAGGTCTCAAAGAAAAGTTTTCAGTTGAGTTATTGGCTCAGTGTCCTTACACTACACACATAGGTTTGTTTATAAAAAATTTTTAAAACATTGATGCATAATATGACACATATACATCATGGAATACAACTCAGCCGTGAAAAGAATGAAATAATGTCTTTTGCAGTGACTGGGATGGAGCTGGAGGCCACTATTCTAAATAAAGTAACTCAGGAATAGAAAACCAAATACCATGTGTTTTCACTTATAAGTGAGAGCTAAGCTAAGCTATGGGTACACAAAGACACACAGAGTGATATAATAGATTTTGGAGACTCAGATGTGGGGAGGGAGGGAGGTGAGGGATACAAAAACTACACATTGGGTACAATGTATACTACTCAGGTGATGGGTGCACCAGAATCTCAGCCTTTACCATTATATAATCATCCATGTGTAACCAAAACACACTTGTACCCCTAAAGCTATTAAAATAAAATAGGCCGGGCACAGTGCCTCACGCGTGTAATCCCAGCACTTTGGGGGGCCGAGGCAGGTGGACCACCAGCAGTCAGGAGTTTGAGACCAGCCTGGCCAATACGGAGAAACCCAGTCTCTACTACATATACAAAATTAGCTGGATGTGGTGGCTCATGCCTATAATCCCAGCTACTTGGGAGGCTGAGGCAGGAGAATTGCTTGAAATCGGGAGGCAGAGGTGGTGATGAGCTGAGATCTGCCATTGCACTCCAGCTTGGGCAACAAGAGCGAAACTTCATCTCAAAAATAAATAAATAAAAGTAAAAACAAATAAAATAAAACTGATGCACAATAGGTATACATATTTTTGGGGTACATGTGATAGATAATTCAGTATATCGACATAGTGTATAAAGATCAAATCAGGTTGATTGGGATATTCACCACCTTAAATATTTGCCTTTTTTCTATGCTGTAATGATTCAAATTACTCCTGCCTAACTATTGTGAAATGTAGAATACGTTATTGAAAACTGTAGCCGTCCTGCTGACCTCTCCAGCTCTAGGTCTTATTTCTTTGATCTAATTGTACATTTGAACCGATTCATCAACCACTCTTCATCCTCTCAGAGCTTTCTTTAAACATAGTTCTAAGAAAAAAACATTTGGATTGGTGTTGGATTGGTGGCTAACCCTCTGGTTTTCTACGAAATCAGAAACCTCACGTGTCCTCAAACTCTCACAGCTTCCTTTGACCGGCATCGTTTGAGCCAGTGTGTATGTGAATGTGACTTTGCCAATTATTTCTGCACCACTGGAGAGACGTGAAAGTATTTGTTCTTGCTGAGATGCAACAAGGGGTCGGGTCAGTACCAACATGACCACTCATTTCTATTTCACCTTGCCGAGAAGGTTCTTTCAAGAGCACTTAAAACAATAGCCTTGTCGGGACACAGTGAAAACAAGTGTAAGAGCCAAGAATGTGTAAACTGGAGAGACTCAACGGGGCAAGAGAGCTGAAGGGGGCTGCCTGGGGAAGGAAGCAGATTCGTTCTGCACAGCCCAAATAGGTGGAACCTGGCTGGGAGGGACGATGGGGAGCTAGGGAAAGTGTCCCACAGACACCGCTGTCTAAGAGTCGTGGCATTAGCTTCCCGTCGGTGGGGTTGTTGCAGCTGAGGCTGGAAGGCTAGTTGGCAACCACGCTGCAGGAGGGGATAGCAGCTCACCAGAGAGCCATGTGTTAGCTCCACCCTTCTCAGGTCTTGCCCAGCCCTGCCTTCATAAACACTAGAAGAATCCTCCTTGCAGGTAGGGTGATGAGCCCAGGAGTGTTGCAGCAGAGCTCGGAGAGGACAGGGAGAGTCAGCTGGGGTCTTGCTAGGAGCCCAGGAGGGGCGGTCCCGGGCCAGGTCCATAGATCCCTCAGCCTCAGAACTCAGAGGTGGGCTCAGAGCCAACACCATTCTGTCCAGTCGTCAATGAAGACTTCCACTCTTAAGCAGAGTGAAGGGCAAACCCTAAAGGATTTTTCTGACAGTTGTATGTACTCCGATTGCAGAAACCAAAGGAAAGTGTCATTGATGGAAGGTTAGAAAAGCTTCTGGGAGGAGATGGCATTGAACCTTGATGAGTGGGAAGTTTAACTTCTGGGAAAGTTAAACTGAAATTCATCTGAGCCGTATTATGCTCTTGGTTATCCTTCCTTTTAGCCTATGCAACCCAATTTACTCAGCTTACCTCCCATCTTGGTCCGGGCGCGGGTGGGAGTACAGCTGAGGTGAGACGGGACCACATTGAATTAGACCCAGACCCTGCCCATCAAGACCTATGGTCTGGTCACTGATAATCCAGCAGAAGGCAGTAAATCGTGAGTGCCATAGAAAAGGCACCTTGTGAGGGGCTCGCAGGACAGACCATCACACCTGGCTGGGGATCAGGAATGCTTTATGGGGTAGTTCCTCTTTGAGACGTGTGCTGAGGGATGGGCAAGGCATTTGAGTGAAGGAAGGAGGGTAGATGTTAGTCTCTATCATAATTCTCAGGCAAAAATATTCTAGTTTCTCTCCCTTAGTGGGTAGATTGGTTGGAAGATAAGGTGAGTTTTGGTAGCCTTTGTCTCTTTCAGGTATCCATTACCCTCTCCTCACCTTAAAAGCTATCTGTGTCTCCTTAGGTCCAGAACCAAACTCAGCTGTCAATGGGCTCCATGGATAGGGAGCAGCAGGGGAGCTAATAGTCCTGAAGACAGAAGGGGAAGGAGGTCAGGGGTCAGGGCAGTGGGAGCAGCCAAGGCGCATTGGGAGGAAAGAGACTGCAGAGAGACGTAAGGGTCACTCATCACGTGACAAATACTTATTGCTATTACTGATGCTTTGCAACAGGCACTGTGCTGGGAACTGGATATTCTGAGACGAAGGCGGCAGAGTGTCTGGCCCAGGGACTCCCCGCACGGAGGCGGCTGTGTCAACAATAGTGGTGTCACAGTAGATAAGTGCAGCAAGCAAAACGGGCCACAGAAGTGTGCACTGGTCCACGGTGACCCCAAGGAGGACATGACCCGCCTTGTCTGGAAGGTAAGGACAGCAGGCAGCTCACCTGCAGCTGGGAGCGGCGAGGTGAGAAGCTGCCGAGCTGGCTTCTCGCAGGTAGGCTCTTAGAGTTGGGCCTTTCTGACCCATTAAAGGATCTAACTTCTCTCTTAAATTCAAGAACTTTCTCCATGAATTCTCAGTCTTGTACTCACCCAGCCTCTGCTGCATCTTTGGCTGTTGGGTGGCCGTGGTGGTCACAGGTTCTGCCTCATTTTAGAGACCGAGTCAGCCTTCTGGATTTCCCACCTGCTGGGTAAAAAGCCAGTAGCAAGTGAGAGCCACACTCCTCAGGCACCACCCCTGTGGACCATTGGTCTCTAAGCAGGGGAAGTGTCACAGCCTGGGGTTAGACACCCATCTATTTGCTTGCAGATCGACACACACTGTCTCTGGCTTCGTCTGTGGTTTGGTGGAAGCCCCAGCTTTTTAACTTATTAATCACAGCTCTTCCCTCCGTAGGACTGCAGGCAGGACAGTCCTTTCCCTGGGTTCACTGCAACACTCAGTAGTTGCTTTGAAGGAACAGAATAAGATTGCCGCATGGCAGTCTGTCCTTGAGTCACTTCAGGGTTCATAGAAACGGCTTCGCTACTCACACGCAGCCATCTTCCGCTCACCGTGGGTTCAGTGTTTCTGTTTTTCTTTGTTTTCTTTAATTTTCATTCTCTCCTCTTCAGAACAAGAGTAGATGGTGCAGTGTATGCACATATCACAGTTTCTGGTAACTTGAAGAGAGCAATTTGGATTCAGGTATTCATTCTTACTTTTATATGACCATAGATACATAATCTCTTTATGCAAATGAGACTTACTATTGTATTATAAGAGCAATAACCATGCTCTGCTTCAAATAACATCATTTACGTTTTTATTTTGGTAATAAGAACACATTTAGGCAACAGCATCAGTGGTACTTTTTGAGAGGTATTGTCTTTTCTTTTTCTTGCTTCCTTTTTTTTTTTTTTTTTTTTTTTGAGGTGGAGTTTTGTTCTTGTTGCCCAGGCTGAAGTGTAATAGCGCAATCTCGGCTCACCACAACCTCCATCTTCTGAGTTCAGGTGATTCTCTTGCCTCAGCCTCCCGAGTAGCTGGGCTTACAGGCATGCACCACCACGCTCGGCTAATTTTGAATTTTTAGTAGAGACGGGATTTCTCCATGTTGGTCAGGCTGATCTTGAACTCACGACCTCAGGTGATCCGCCCACCTCGTCCTCCCGAAGTGCTGGGATTACAGGCATGAGCCACTGTGCTCAGCCTTAAGAGATACCTTTTAATTTCTAATGCCGATGTGGTCAAAGACCTGCTATGAGTACACAGGTCACAGATGCCACCTCATGTAAAGCAGGAAGGAGAGAAATCAAGGAATGAGAATGAGAGCGAGCACCATTCTGCTCAGTTGTCACTTAAGACTTTCACTCTTACTCAGAGTGAAGGGCAACGCTTACAGGATCGTTCTCACAGTTGTACTCTGAGTATCTGTGGAAACCAAAGGAAAGAGTCACTGGTTCTGATGAAAGGGTAGAAAAACTTTTGGGAGGAGATGGCGTTGAACCTTGATGAGTGGGTCATTTGGGTAAACTAAAAAGTGGCGATGGGGAAAGGAGGAGAGACGTAGAGGGGGAGCAGCAACCCTCTTGGCACTGCCCACATCCCCTTGGCTTTTCACTGTGCAAGCTGAACTTGCATGCCGAAGAGTCCATGTCCCTCCCTCCCCAGCAGAAACCCACACCTGTGACTGATGGGACTTGGTGGACAAATACCCCCAACTTCCTCTCTCTACTCTTGGGTAAGACAATTCTGAAGTGAGTGCTCCACTGTCTCCTAGGTAGGATCAGCTGATAGTTGCTACAGTGGGAACCTGCTAAATAAGTACACCTCATTGACTTCTTTTTGTTCCCCACTATCCTGCTGTTTTTTTTCTTGGATTATCTTACCCGCCACTGTCACAAATATACTTGTACTTGAATCCTTGTCTAAGGGTCTGAGAGTCCAACTTCAGATAAAAGATGATTCAGTAGCTGAAACAAAACATGTAATGGGATGGGTTGGGTGTACTTGAAAGGCATGAATGCTCCAAGGGAGCTAGTGGCTTGGAAGTTTAGAAGGAGATGAGACTAGAATGCTAGGAGTCATGATGCCAAGTACCTGTATTCTGGACAAAATAATCTAACTTTTTTGTAGAAACCATGGGGCTGATGGGAAACCATGGGGCTGATGAGGGTGGTGAAAACTTTCTTCCCAGGCATGCAAGCGTCTGCTTCTCTGGCTCAGGGTCTTGGGGCTATATGCTTTTCTTTCATCCCCTCCATTCGGAATCACCTGCTTGCTAGCGATTTTGCAGGATGCACTGATGGTCCACCATGCTGGTGTCTGCTTTTGAGAGAATGTTGACTTTCTTCTGGAGCTTCTTGAGCTCCTATGTGGAAAGAGCGAGGGTTTTGGGAAAGGGCCAGACTTTTGGAACAGTATAGGCTATTTTTTAGCATTAAGTGGATTCTTCCTCATAGGCAGAAGCAGGTGAGTGGCTGGAGCTAATCATTCTAGTTCTTATAATCTTAGGAGGAATGTTTGATGCAAAGGAGTCAGACGGCTCTAAGAAGAGCCCAGCTCACTGAGTTTGGCATTCCTGGGGGCAAATAGGAAAAGACTTCCAGCCAGTGCTAGGGAGTCAGATGGCAGTCACTGGTGGCATCAGAGTAGTGCACTAGGGCTTTGCAGGAGGCAAAGCTGGCCATCACACACCACCCTATCTGCTGAGGGCCTCCTGGGCTTTGGAGAATCCCTCTCAGCCCTGGTGATTATCTGAGACAGTGGTGGGTGTCCAGGAAGTTTCCAGTGAAGAGGCCCAAGAGGCCACTCTTGTTCATCCACAAGGAGTGGAAAGGAGACAGGGAGGCAAGTCTGCTTTGTGGGGAAGGCCCTGCTGCTGGCTAGCAATAAGTACAATGGTTTTGTAATGCCGACGGGCAAAAAGAAAGGGATGTGAGTAATCCAGCTTGTGTCTGTTGAGTGCGTTTGAGTTAGGGCCTAGGCTGGGCGCTGAGGATGGGAGTCAAGAGAAGGAGCAAGATGAGCCTAAGGAATTCATGGTCAGGGGTCATCAAGAAGGTATATGTACCTCCAACTGTAATTCCAGGTGCAGTCTGACCTGAGCCACGAAGAAGTGCAGAGTCCCCAAGAGGCCAGAGAGTTCACGTCTGGTTAGAGTCAGGGTGTTTGACAGGAAGATGAAAGAAGGAGCTGGCATCTGAGATGAGCCTTGTAGGATGTGCAGGGTTTGGACATATTGAGAAGGGTGTCGGGAGTTCAGGAGTTTTATTCCCATGGACTTTATTGGGAGGGATTGAAGAATCACTCTAGGCCCAGCTCCTGGGGAGGGGTCCTTGGCTCACTGCCTGCCCTAAGGCCATCTTCCTCCTGTGTGAGCTCCCCTTCTATTCTTTTAGTCCTGGCGCTCGGGTCCAGAAGCAGGAGTCCTGGCCCATTCTAGCATTTAGGGAGGCCACTTCCCCTCTCTGGGACACTGTTCCACCACTTAGAACACAAGGGATTTGGGCTGGTCAAAGAGTATCTGTGTGAGGGAAGGGCTGTCTCAGTTACATCCTCCACCTACTCTCCATGAGAGGCACTGCTGGGCTTAGCCTGGTTTCTGCCAGGAGCAGGGATGTCCCATCCGTCAAGGGTGCTCAGGTGCGTGTGATAGGAAATTCACTGGAATGGCACTCTCTAATGTTTTGGAATTCCTTCAGAGCCAGACTTATCCCATGCATCTACTTCTCCCTCCCACACCTACCACCCCCAATGAAACCAAAGCCAGTTTGCCCGCGGTACATGATGTGCTGTGCCCAGCCAACGCCGAGGGAATGGGCCTGCTGCCAGGCTCCGTGCAGGCTTGCCTTGTGGGGAGAGCTGCCGGTTCATTAAACCCCTTTATTTGTGAGCCCATGAATGCACACTCCTGCATGCCAAGGTGCTACATGAGTCTAATGAAAGAATTATTAATGTGCACACCTTAAATGCAAATGGAATAAGGTCCCCACAAGAACTCTCTCAGAAGTTAACTGGAACGCTTATGCACTGCCAGTTAAAGGATGGCTCACCCTTTTTCTTGCCAGCCTATTCTAAATCTGGGCTTTTCTCCTAGGAAGTCCTTCCTCGGATGGAGTGGAGGTCCATCTCCCTGTGACTTTGACTTCAGGGTTCATGTTATCTTGTAGCAAGTCCAAAGTCTTGCTCTTTCTCAGTTCCCAACTCCGGCTCTCCCGGGCTCTTCTCTGACACTTCCTGTCGGTCACTTCCTGGAGTCGTGGAGTTCTTGGCTGGGTCGTCTCTGAAGGGCGTTCCTTGGCTCTGTTGCATCGTCTGCTCCGCAGTCTTTGGCTTGCCAGTGCTGACCTCCTCAGGTCAATAGGACGTTTAGTGTGTGCTGGGCAGTAGGGCAGAGGAGGGATAAAGGATGAGTCACACAAGGACCCAGCCCTCTGGAGGCTCACAGTCCAAGAAATGCGAGAACATCCACCAGCAAATATGTGCACAGCACTAAGTGGCTGAAAAGAGGCACAGAATGTCCTCTAGAAATTGCAGGTGGGAATTCAGAGTCTCGTCCAGCTCGGTGGTGTTGGGAGAGAGGGAAAGGGACGGGAATGGGGCGTTAGAAAAGGCGTCTGGGAGTAGTTGGCTTCGAATTGGATCAAGTAGGATGTAGAGGATTTGGTCAGGCAAAGATGTGGAATAATCTAGAGAACAGTGAGCAGGAAGATGAAAAAGGCAGGGCAGATACATGAGACTGTGAAGAGGTCACTTTGGCAGATGCACGATGCACTGGGTGTGGTTGTGGTTAGGGAGAGCTGACACTGGGGAGACAAGTAGTTTCCGTTATGAACAGACTTGAATGTCATGTTATGGAATCTAGATCTGCCAGATGCCTACTCTGTTTGTCTCACTAGATCTGGTCTCCACTCCACGGTGGTAGACTGATTACAAACCCATCCTTAATCATTCCCCTCCTGGATCCATGCCCCCTTGTGCCATAACTTTGACTGCTCTCCCACTCTGATTCTGAGCACTGCCATGTAATTTGCTTGGTCAATGAGATGTCAGCAATTGTCTCTGCATAAGCAGAGACTTGAGAAATGATTGCACGCTGGGGTTTGTCCTCTCTTGCTGTTTCTGGAATCTGGCTGCCACGTGAATAAGCATGCTGAAGGCTAAGAGGCTGTGTGGATGGAGAAGTCCTGAAGCTCCCCATCTGGCACTCAGCCGACCATAGGTGCGTGAGTGAGCGCTAGCAGAGGTCGGTGGGGCCCGGCTCAGAGCAGCAGAACTGCCCAGCTGAGCCCAACCCAAACTGCCAACCTGCAGAATTGTGAGCTAAAAAATGGTTGCTGTTTTAACAGTCAAATATTGGGGTGGTTTATTATGCAGCAAAAACCAACTGCTATGGGTATAATCCCAGATTCAAGGGATCCAGGGTTAGAGGTCCTGGGATATGGTGGAACATATTTTGCATGTGGGAGAAATGTGAGCAACTGTGGCTGGAGCACAGACTATAGGTTGAAAATTAGCCACATATTCTTCCCTTCCCCTCAGAGGTAGAATCTTTTTTTTTTTTTTTTTTTTTTTGATATGAAGTCTCACTCTGTTGCCCAGGTTGGAGTGCAGTAGTGCAATCTCGGCTCACTGCAACCCTTGTCTCCCGGGTTCAAGCGATTCTCCTGCCTCAGCCTCCTGAATAGCTAAGATCACAGGTGCCCGCCACCATGCCTGGCTAGTTTTTCTATTTTTAGTAGAGACGGCATTTCACCATGTTGGCCAGGCTGGTCTTGAACTCCTGACCTGAGGCGATCCATCCACCTCGGCCTCCCAAAGGGCTGAGATTACAAGCATGAGCCACTGTGCCCGGCCAGAATCCATTTTCCTAACCCTTGATTTGGTGATCATCATGTGATTTATTTCATCCGAACAGATAGAAGCAAATGTGATGTAAGCAGGGGTATGAAGAGTGATCGCACTTTGGGGCTTTGCCTGTTTGCTGTTCTTGAAACTCTTTGACTGCTTTGTGAACAAGTCCAGGCTAGCACCCTGGAGAGTGAGAGATGCACGTCAAGAGAGGCTCCGTCTTTCTAGCCATCTCCATTCTAAAGTGGCTGGTCCTAGATAACTCACCAGTCAACTGCAGACACATGGGTGAGCCCAGCTGAGATAACCAAGATCAGCCTAGAGCAGACCAGAAAAACCATCCAAATGAGCCCAACTTTCTTTTCTTTTTTTGAGATGGAGTCTCACTCTGTTGCCTAGGCTGGAGCGCTTTGGCATGGTCTCTACAAGCCCAGCTTTAATTGCTGAATTGCTAGTCTGCAAAACCAAGGGCTAAATCAATGGTTATTGTCTTAAGGCATTACATTTTGGAGTGGCTTGTAAGTCACCTGACCTATGCTTCCTGCTCTTTAGCCAGGAAGCTGTCCTGTATGGGCTGTATCAGTGAGTTCCCGTACTCTTTGCCTTTGGCCAGCAAGAGGACATTGAGACCGAGGCATTTGTTTCCCTGATTCTTATCCTGCTGGACTATGGTTTGGCCGCAGCCTCTGTCAATGGCTTTGTCCACAGCTCACTTTCAGGGTGCTAGCAATTACTTCTTTCCATGCCCATTCAGGTCCCTGGTGCTGTGAGCTCTGGGGTTCTTCAACGTTCCTCAACCCTCCCACACCTTTGTCTCTGCTCCATTACACCATTTGCTTGGCCACCTGTGTCCTGAAAAGACCGTCACTGACTACTTTGTTCTGTGCACAATGAGCAGCTGAAGACTGTTTAGTAAATAGAAACATCCTGTTTAGGAAAAGTGAAACAGAACTCCTGCTCTAAGGGATCTTGCTCTGGGCGTCCCACAAATGCTGCCTGGCTTGGGCAATTGGAAAGTCATTCTGGAGAATGAGGCTGCCAAGGAGCAACCTTTCCCGGCTGGCTCACAGGAGCCATCTGGATCTTGCTTTCTGCAGGGAGCAGTCATCACCCCCTTTCCTGCCAGTTCCCCTAAGTTAAAGAATAAAAAACTGAACCCTTCCAGTGCCCCTGGCATCCTTTCTCTCCTTGAGAGGATTTTTCTTGAGCACTTGTAGTCAAGCATTCAGCAACACTAAGCAAATCAGGAAGTCAGTTTGCCCTGGGACATTTGTTCAAAGGGTCACAGTCTCGACCCATCTTTTCCACACAATCACCCATGCAGTTAGAACCCTCCAGAGACGGAGCTCCCACCAGTGTCCACCTCTGTGCAAGGCCTCCTATGGTTAATAATAGCAATAATTAATGGTGGTGGTGGTGGTGGTGATGATGATAGATGGCAAGGCAAACTGAGAATCTGCCTCTTCCATCACTGTGGCTATTACCTTTGATGGAGTCCCATTTGGACCTCTTTGTCAAGTTCATACGGGAGGCTTGTGATGGAAGTCAGAGCTGGAATGATGAAGCGTTGGTAGGGAGAATATATGTTTCTCATCTAGAAGAATGGCACTTGGAAGGGCATGTGGGCACTTGGAAGGGCATGTATCTCCTCAGTGGTGGGAAGTGTTTGATTTTAGCTGCTCCAGGGGAGAATCAACCACACACAGCCTGGCTTGGAAACCCTTTCCACCATTTTTCTCCACTGGCACAGACACAGAATCAGAGCAGAACCCTCCCATTGAGGGAGCCTCGGGTACTCACAATTGCGCTTCCTCTCTTGGTGGGGCAGTTAGAGCCACTTGAGATGAAGGGCACTGACATTGCACATCTGAGGCTGTCCAGTTTACAAGACATACCGAGGGGACTTGGGAGACGGAGACTTGATTTTTTTCTGAAGAGATAAATGTAGGGAAGAAGGAGATTTGGTAACATGTGAGGGGACATCAAGAGGCTCATGTCTGCATTCACCTTTTGGACAGGACAATTATTTCTTTTTGAGACGGAGTTTTCCTCTTATTGCCCAGGCTGGAGTGCAATGGTGCAATCTCGGCTCACTGCAAACTTTGCCTCTCGGGTTCAAGTGATTCTCCTGCCTCAGCCTCCCTAGTAGCTGGCATTACAGGTGCCCACCACCATGCCCAGCTAATTCTTTGTATTTTTAGTAAAGATGGGGTTTCACTATGTTGGCCAGGCTTGTTTCAAACTCCTGACCTCAGACGATCCACCCACCTCAGCCTCCCAAAGTGCTAGGATTACAGGCGACAATTCTTTATTATGTGGGATCATCTTGTACATTCTAGGGTGATTAGTGTTCCTGATCTCAGTCCAAAAGGCCAGTAGTGTCTCCCAGTCATTGCAATAATTAGAAATCCTGCCCTCCCCTTCCAAGCACTCTTAGGTTGGGCTGGAAGGACAATATCATTCCTGGTTGAGAAACACTGGAGGGAGAGGGCTGCGGGAAGGGAGAAAGGAAGCAGAGAGCTAGGGAAAAAGGGAGATCCATGTGGGAAATTTAGATCTCTACTTTCCAAAGGCCTGGGGGCATCCTCTTCTGAGAACTCTCACTCTCTTCTTTGACTCTGTGTGGCACGTGACAGTAACAATGACCCTTGAGGACGGATATACTTAAACCTCAGTGGAGACTAGAGAAGACGAGGCAGTGAGGCAGGAGAGGCAGTATTTGGAACAGGTAGGGGATGTCTCTCTGATCAGTGGTGGCCAGTGGCCTCCATTCCCGTGGGTTCCTGGGTGCTGAGGATCATCTACCTGAAGGTGAAGTCCTGGCTAGAGTGAAGGTAAGGTTCATCTCCTCAATTTCCCTTAGCTCAGAAGACACAGTCTGTGGGGCAGAGGAAAGGAAGGACCCAGCCCCTGGGTTACAAGTATAATTAACTCAGACTGGTTCCTGCTGGTCCTGCCAGAAGTGTTCAGCCGGGTCTGGCATCGCTGGCTCCTTCTCTTAATGTGGGTCTTCACTAAGCTAGATCTCTCCTCCTTACCCCTCAAACCTCTACCTTTTATCCTAGTTTCCTTTCCTTTCCTTTATTTCCTTTCCTTCCTTTCATTTCTCTTTTCTTTTGAGATGGAGTTTTGCTCTGTTTCCCAGACTGGAGGGCAGTGGCACGATCTGGGCTCACTGCAACCTCCACCTCCTGGGTTCAAGTGATTCTCCTGCCTCAACCTACTGAGTAGCTGGAACCACAGGTGCCCACCACCATGCCCAGCTAATTTTTGTATTTTTAGTAGAGATGAGGTTTCACCATTTTGGCCAGGCTGGTCTCAAACTCCTGACCTCAAGTGATCCACCCGCCTCACTCTCCCAAAGTGCTGGGATTACAGGCATGAGCCACCGTGCCCAGCCTCTAGTTTATTTTCTTCAAAGCACTTGTCAGTATCTTATATTAGATTTTAAAAATTCATTTATTTACCTGTTGTAAATTCTGCCCAACAGGGCAGTGACTTGGTCTGTCACATTCACTTCTGACATGTAATAGGTGCTCAATGAATGAGTAAGCAAATGGATTACTCAACATGTACCAGGTGCTATGCTAAGTAATTTGCACCCATTGTCTCATGAAAATCTCAAGGATTCTTTAAGGTAAGTACTATATCATCTTCATGTTTTGCAGAAACCAAGACTTAGTGAGTTTAAGTAACTTCCCCAAGGTCATACAGCTATTTATTATACGGTGCAATAGGACTTGATTGACTCAAGTGCCCACAGTCTTGTAGGAAAACAAATACAAAGATGTAAATCGTTGTACTATAGGGAAGCAAATTCTAAATATCCCAAGAGAAGAGCTGGATGAAGGGCTGTGGCAATTTAGGAGGGGACAAGCATTTTCAGTTGAAAGTGGGAATGAATCAGAGGAGGAGGTTAAATTTGAGCTGAGCCCTGAAGGATAGTATGATGGCTAATTTTATGTGTCAGTTGACTAGGTTATGGTGCCTAGTTATTTGGTCAAACATCAGTGTAGATGTTGTTGTGAAGGTCATTTTTATATGTAATGAATATTTAAATCGGTAGACTTTGAGTAAAGATTATCCTCCATAATGTGGATGAGGCTCATCCGATCAGTTGAAGGCCTTAAGGGAAATGTTTGATATTCTCTGATGAAGCGGGAATTTTGCCTCCAGGGTACCACTGGACTCAAACTGCAACACCTACTCTGGGTTTTGGACTTGCCAGTCCCCATAATCACATGAGCCAATTCTTCAAAATAAATCTCTCTCTCTCTGAGTATAGATATATATGCATACACACATCCTACTGGTTCTGTTGCTCTGCAGAACCCTGACTAGCATAGATGGACATTTAGGTATTTAGGTGTGTGGAATTGGGTCAGGGAAAGGAACTGTGAGCAGGGGCCGGAGAGGCGTGGTCAGAGCTGTAGTGCTTTGGAGGCTCTGGAGCAGAGGATCCCCACAGGGAGGGACGTGGTGGAGTGGAGACCGCCCTGGACAGGAAGCTGAGGTCAGCGTGTGGAGGTCAGGGAACACCAGAATGAGGGCTTCAGACTTTGTCTTAGGAAGTGGAAGGTCCCTGAGTGACAATGGTAAGACAGCAGGGTCCACTACCCACCAAAGGCCACCAATGCTTCTCTTTCAGCAGGAAATCAGCGTTCAAAGTGAGCACTGCCAGAGCTTAATGGAGGGAGCCCAAGAGGAACGCGTGCCTGGGAAGTCAGGAGCTATTTCTTGGACGTTTGTGCCTCTATTCCAAACTCTTCTCTCAGAGTAGATGGCCTCTTTAGGAAGGAGCCAGAGAGCTTCCTCGGTTGACTTGTTCAGAAATATATTTGGGATTCAGTCTGGCCCCAGGCCGTACTTCCAGCCTCATCTCCACTTTGCGCTTTCCGAGGCGCTCTGTCTTGGTCCGCTTGGCTTATGCGGCTGCCTGGCCTGGGTCGTCCTCCTCACCCTCGTCTGCCTGGCCTGGGTCGTCCTCCTCACCCTCGTCTGCCTGGCGCTCCTTGGCCCCATTCTAATTGCTCCTGCTGGGCAGCCTCTCTCCTCCTTCCTCCGTGCTCTGGGCATGCTGGATAGATTCTGTCAGAGCTGTCACTGTCTTCCTGCTGTCTGCCCACTGGCCTTGGAGCTCCTGGAAGACAGGAGCTTTATCTTACCCCACCACATGGCCTATGCCAAGCCCGGTGCCAAAGTGGCCTGGAGGGATCAGTAGGCTGAATGAAATTCTTCCCTCTGGGATGCCCTTTAAAGTTGTTTTCTTTCTGGAACCTGGGGCAGTGACTGGAATGGTTGGAAGGTGGAGTTGGTTTGCCTTTGGGCGTTTTATTCCTCTGATCATTGGCCGGACTCTCCGGTGATTTCTGGTCTCGGAGGACTTTCTGTTTTAAATGCCCTTGGGGTTGTGGTTCCCGAGCTGCTGCGCTGTCTCCCATAACCTTTCTCTCCATCCTGGCCTGGTCTCTCTTCCACACCAGAACTTTCCTCTAGATCCATGGACTAGGACCGTCAGGCACCAGTGAACCGCACTCCTGACCATCCTCCAAATAGGCATTTGGCCAAATATGAGGTGCCTGGCAGCTCTTTCTTTTCTGAACCCCACTTTACTTCTGAGCAGCTTCCTTCTCCCAGGAGCTGAAGCTCCCACATGATGTCTCAATGCCAGGCAGATGCGCTTGACCTTCTGCCTCTCCGGGCCCTCACCAAGGTAAGGGATTTTGAATCATTCAACTAATGTATTACAAAGGGAAAGAGACCCCACGAAAGGGCTTCACTAAATATTCTTTTCAACTGATAAGACCAATTTTTTAGTTCATCTACAAACTCTTGAGTTTTAAACCCCATGAGTTACTTACCATACGCTTGTATCCCCTGCAGTGACTTTTACAGTGCATGACAGTTTCTCCATTGGCTGTGGAGTGAGCTGATGTTGCTGCAGGTTGAGGTTGAGCCACTTTGACTGCTGCCCGGATGGTGCCAGCAGTCCTTGTGGGCATTAACTGTGGGTCTGGTCCTGAGCTGAGTGCACAGAGGATAGGGGGAGGTTGAGGGAATCAACACAACTCAGAGGAGTCCTTGTTCTCCAGGAGCTCTAGTTCTGACCTCTGCCCAGTCACAAGCTGACTTGAGTCCCCCAGAGTGTGACTTGGGGTTTCGCATCCCAGGATCTTGGCCAGAGCTTCATTTGGAAGCCCCGGAGACATGGACCAGACTTGCAGGTGGACATTCACCAACATGTGATTTGAGGGCTGCTCAAAGGGACCTACTCACTTCCCATATGGAGCTCTCGCAGGATCAGCCATCACTGGAAACTCCTTTCCCACAGGACAGAGCCCAGACAACTCATTCTGCCTTTGAAAGCCACCATGGTCTGGCACCAACCCACTTTTCCAGCCTCCACCTCCTGTGACTTCAGCCACATGGGGCAAGCATGAACTGATGTTCTCTGTACCTTTCCAACTCCAGGTCTTTGTTTCTGCTGTGTTCTCTGCCAATGAGGCTGTGATGTCTGTTACTGAGTAACAATATTACCACACACTTAGCAGCTTTAAACAATACACATTTATTATCTCATAATTTCTGTGGGTCAAGAATTCAGGTGTGGCTTAACTGGGTCCTCTGAAAGGCTGCAATCAAGATGGCAGCTAGCACTGTGGTCTCAGTCCAAGCTTCAGCTAGGGAAAGATGTGCTTCCCAGCTTCACGTGTGTTGGTGGGATTCAGGCCCTTGCGAGTGGGCAGAGCAAGGCCCCCAGTTTGTTGTTGATTGTTGGCTGGAGGCTGCCCTCGGTGCCTAGCTGGTTGTTGGCAGAGCTGCCCTGCGTTCCTTGCCGCACGAGCCTCCTCAACATGAGTGCTTGCTTCTTCAAAGCCAGTGAGAGACAGGCTCTTCTAATAAGATGGACTTTACAATCTTTCATTATGTCATCACAGAAGCAACACCTGTCCCTTTTATTATACTTTATTGCTTAGCATCAAGTCACAATTCCTACTGATAATCAAAGGGTGGAGATTACATAAGGGCATGGACACCAAGAGGTGGAGATCACGGGACCACATTAGCCTCTGTCTCCACCCATGTCCTTCTCCCGACCTCTCTATCCACTCTAGAAACAGCAACCTAAATAAAATTCATGAGCGCTTCCCTTAATCACCTCAATCACAGGGCTTTGCTTACATTGCTCTTTAGTACTTCGTTCATCTATTCAACAAATGCATATTAAGCATCTGCCATATGCCTGGAGCTAGAGGTAGTATAGTATAATGGTTAAGGCTTCAAGTCCTGGAATCAGAGTCTATTGTTCCAAATCCTGGGTCTCCACTTCAAGCTGGATCTCAATTAATTAACCTCTAAATAATACTATGAGACTTGTAAGTGTGAAGGTTAATTTTATGTGTCAACTTACCTGGGCTATGGGGTGTCCACATATGGGTTCATACATTATTATGGGTATTTCTGTGACATTTAATGTTAATCTCATCCAAAATTAATAAGAAAGTGAGTAGGCTTCATCCAATAAGTTGAAGGCCTGTGTGGAACAAAAGTCCGGCCCTCCCCCTAGTAAGAGAATTCTTCCTCTTTGGTGGCCTTCAAAATGAAACATTGGCGCTTCCTGGTTCTATGACAGCTGTCATCCTTCTGACTTGAACTAGAACATCAGCTCTGTAGATTTTGGACTTGCCAGTCTCCATAATTGTGTAAGTCAATTTCTTATAATAAATTGCTTTATATATAGCCCCTATTGGTTCTGTTTTTCTGGAGAACTGGACTCATACAGTTAGGTTAAATGAAATCACACATGTATAAAAAACATCATGGAGCTTGGCTCCTACTAAGAAATCAAGGAAGATTAAATTTTATTTTAGGGGCTGGAGAACCAGGAATGATTCAGTGGGAAGTTGTCCAGCATGCATGGATCCCATGCAGCCTTTTTCATGAGTGATTCTGTGTGTGCTTTACCTCAGCAGCAGAGCTCCTGTGACTTCTCTGAGAGCAGATCTGAGTGTTTGTCTTCTCTGTCACCTCCCCTGCCCCTAGCTTGCGTCTAGAGCACTCAGGGCTTCAGTGACTGGATGCAGGATGGATGCTCTCCAACCCGACACCCCTTGGCAGTATGCCATCGGCAACAGGGAAAATCTATCTGATGCCAGTCCTCACGCCCTCTCCGTGTAGCTGGCCATGCTGGTTTTCTAGCTTCCACATTTGTCATGTACTGTGCTCAGATGCCGCATTCTTCCTTTTCATTCTGTGGGTGAGAAATTATGGCCAACCAAGAGTCCCGCCTTCCTCCTCCCCTGCTTGCTGCTTGATGAAAGTGGTTTGCTAGTGTGTCAGTGGATACATTTCTCCGTCTGAGAACACAAGGAGTGGTGTTGGGAGTGGTTGGGCAGAGGGTGAAGGATGGTGGCTGGGAAGGGAGAGCCAGAGCCTCCGAAACCACGTGGTGGGCATTTGCCCTTGAATCTTTGCTTGCCCAGAATCTGACCTGTGCTCTCCTATGTTGTGAGAATCCTCACTGTGTGGGTCTTACTGGGAGGAGGGCTCCGTCTTACACAGTGAAAGCCAAAGGCCCAGCCTGCCCTTTCTCTAAGTGCTGGCATCCGGGGCCTGGGCACTAAGGCAGCTTTGGCTTGAGGCTGCTGGTGTGGGTTAGTTTAGGATAACTCTGGTTATTTCCGGTTATTGCAGAAGTCCTGGACAGATTGGAGAGATCAGCTTATCAAGTGTATGCTGATCTCGGAGCCACGAAAGATCTGGTCCATAGAGGATCCAAAACAGTCTACTCTCTGCAGCCAACATTTCCTCAGCTCAGACTTTGCTTCCCAGCCTCGTCTTACTTCCTTTCTGTAGAGAAGCTGAGGGAGAGGGTAAAACTGCAATTAGCTGCCTGCCCTGACTGTCTGGTCTGCACCCAGCCCATCGGGGCTGTGCTCACAGTGTTCACGTGCTAAACATGCCGCCAGGGGCCAGCTGCAGCCTCAAAGGCAGGGAGTGGGAGAGGAAAATTAGGCTTTCAGTAAGTCAGAAAAGCAGTTTTTTAAGAAAGAAGTGGCTGCTTACAAAACTTAGGATTCTCAAACTGGAAAGAACCTTAGAAATTTAGAAATGGCATCAGAGTTGGAATCTACATCAGGAGTTTAGGCCAATTATGTGAATTCCTTTGTTTTTGGAGTGATCGGCTGAGGCGTGGGAATGTGACTTCACTCTAGCCAATGAGGTGGAAAGGGGAGCCTGTGAGAACATCTGGGAATATTTTGTTCATTCATAAAAAAAATACCAAATACTTGCTTTTTCCTACAGCTGAGCACGTTTGTACGAGGAAGTGTTACTTGCAGCGGTGGCTGCCATCTTGGACCATGAAGGGGAACCCAAGAAAATCCCCGAGAAGCTAACCCAGAACTCACCCAATGTAAAGGCTCCTCTTAAACCAGACTGCAAAATCCCAATACAATACACGCCTTGACTTTGTCTGACTCCTTCCTGGACACTCCTAAGACTCACTTGAACTAGCACTCTCCCTTGCTGACATAAGAATGAATACAGTTGTTTCTTATCAACAGGTTGCTTTGGTGATTCTGGGGCAGCCAGCATTAGATACCAGCAAACAATAGGAAAAGAAATACTCTCTCATTTACTCTAGCTCGTAGGGGACGATCACATTCCAGCCCTTTGACTTGCCACGTATCTTCCTTGCATGGCTTCCAAGGGGCCTCCAGGGTCCTATCTCCTGTTATGCTCTCGTATCTTCCTGTAACTTGAATTTTTCTCCCTGGAGCTGGAGAAAGGAGAAACCACAGAATTGTGTAGCCTGCCCACCCATCACCCTTCCCACACTTCCCTGCCCGCTTTCGTGTGATACTGTTTCTTTTACTCAGATGCTTTCTTTCTCTCTCCCAACACACAGATGAATATAGGAATATCAGAAGACACATAGGCAGATATTGCTTTTTCTACCCAGGGGTCTCAGCATTTTCCCACTCAGTTCTTGAGCTTTAACAAACCCATGCTCGGAATAGTCAAACTCAGTTTTTTTTTTTTTTTTTTTTAGCACATCACGATTGCCTCTTCCTTTTTTCTTGGGGAAATTTTAGGCCACACTTTCTGTAGCAGCCCATGCTCCAATTGGATTAGCTGTGGAACAATTAGTTTCATAAATGAATATGTCTGGAAAATGATTCCAAAGCCCTCTGTCTGGTGTGTGACCTTGAGATATGTGATCTTGGGCAAATCCTTTTTTGGGTGAGCCCAGGTTCCTCCTCTGTCAGGGAGAGAGTTGGGCTAGATGATCTGCGAGCAGCTTATTCATTCTATGCCTCAAGGAGAAAGCATTTGGAAGAAAATGTTTTTGTTTCTAATTATACAAATGAAATACACTTATTGTAAAAATCAGAAGTCAAACGTATGCAAAGCCTAAAACATTGGTGTTCCTTCCTTGCTCCATAAATTCCCCTAGAGAGAGTCTTTTGGGGGCAGAATTTGCCAAGAGCACTCAGTGCATGATTTTTGATGATGTTGACACGAGTGACTTCCAATTCACTGACATATCCAGGAACTTCTGAGAAGTAACTGTTTGTGTTCTTATGGTTTCCCTTTCCCCTGGAGGAAAATTGCAGAAGTTTTTCGTGTTGTTTAAGAGTTGCAGAGCCCTGCTGCCTGTGACCCTCACTATGTTTTTGTCAGAAAATAGGACACATAAACCTGGCCTTACCCCAAGACTCAGATTTGCAAGGTGCACTTCTATAGCAGAGCCTGTGTGTGACCAAGGTGCTGACCGTCCCACAGAGCCATAGAGCTGGACACACAGGTCCAGAGATTAGGCCCTAGCACAACAATATCAATCTCAGCACTTTAGTCTTCCCACAAACATGAAAATTACCTTGTTATGTGTGTCTGAAGTTTTAATCAATTGCAGTTGGACTCTATAGCAGAGAACTGAGAAAATACAAAATGTTGGAGAACAACAATGAAAAGCACTTTTATTACCTGCCATTCTGGGGTAGCAGCCCATTAGGGAGACATTGATCAAGGGCACTGTCCATCGAAGTTCTCAGCCACATGCTTCATCCCTTAGATTACAGCTCATACCTGCCTCAAGGAGGGTCAGACCCAAGACAGGAGGAGTCAATAGAATCCAGTGTGGGCTGGGCATGGTGGCTCACACCTGTAATCCCAGCACTTTGGGAGGCTGAGGCGGGTGGATCATAAGGTCAGGAGATTGAGATCATCCTGGCCAACATGGTGAAACCCTCTCTACTAAAATACAAAAAAAACGACTGGACATGGTGGTGCATGCTTTTAGTCCCAGCTCTGCTTGGGAGACTGAGGCAGGAGAATCACTTGAACCAGAGAAGTGGAGGTTGCAGTGAGCCAAGGTCATGCCACTGCACTCCAACCTGGCGACAGAGCAAGACTCCATCAGAAAAAAAAAAAAAAAAAAAAGAAAGAAAAAGAAACCAGTGTGGTCCCAGGAAATTTGGGCAGGGCCATGTAGATGTGGGTGTGAGGTGAGTGAGGCTCAGTGCAGAGGAAGGGTTTGGGCTGGGAGAGCTATATTCAAGGAAGAGGGACGTATTGGACTGTTTCTCCCCACCAGACAGAGAAGGGAAGAGAGACAGTAGAAGGCTAGTCTTAGGGCATTCTGGGGGTTAGACAGGGAAACTGGTGGAGGGACAATTGGCTGAACCTGGCCCATGGAGGAAAGCAGGCCAAGCCACATAACCAGCCCCTGCCTCGATCCTTGAAGGGTTTGATGGGCTCCCCTTTGTGGGTAACCGGATCTCTCTCTCTGGCTGCCCTTAGCATTTCTTCCTTCATTTCAACCCTGGTGAATCTGACAATTATGTGCCTTGGGGTTGCTCTTCTTGAGGAATACCTTTGTGGTGGTCTCTGTATTTCCTGGAGTTGAATATTGGCCTGCCTTGCTAGGTTGGGGAAGTTCGCCTGAATAATATCCTGAAGAATGTTTTCCAGCTTGGATTCATTCTCTCCATCACATTGAGGTACACCTATCAAATGTAGATTAGGTCTTTTCACGTAATCCCGTATTTCTTGGAGGTTCTGTTAATTTCTTTTCACTCTTTTTTTCTCTAATCTTGCCTTCTTGTTTTATTTCATTGAGTTCATCTTCAATCTCTGATATCTTTTCTTCTGCTTGGTCGATTTGGTTATTGAAACTTGTGCATGCTTCGCAAAGTTCTCGTGTTGTGTTGTTCAGCTCCATTAAGTCATTTATATTCTTCTCTAAGCTGTTCATTCTCGTTGGCGTTTCATCAAACTCTTTTTCAAGGTTCTTAGTTTCTTTGCATTGGGTTACAACGTGTTCTTTTAGCTCAGAGAAGTTTGTTATTACCCACCTTCTGAAGCCTGTTTCTGTCAATTCATCAGACTCATTCTCTATCCAGCTTTGTTCCTTTGCTGGTGATGAATTGTGATCCCTTGGAAGAGGAGAGGTGTTCTGATTTTGAGTGTTTTCATCCTCTTTGTGCTGGTTTCTTCCCATCTTTGTGGATTTATCTACCTGTGGTCTTTGTAGTTGGTGACTTCGGATGGGGTCTCTGAGTGGACGTCCTTTTTGTTGATGATGAAGTTATTTCTTTCTGTTTTTTAGTTTTCCTTCTAACAGTCAGGCCCCTCTGCTCTAGAACTGCGGGAGGTCCACTCCAGACTCTGCTTGCCTGGGGTTCACCTGAGGCGGCCTCTGCGTTGTTCTCCCTGGGAACTGCACTCCAGAGTTGCTCCCATTCAGCTATCTTGTATCCACCCTGGATCGTACTTCCTCATTGTGGTTTTGATTTACATTTCCCTAATTATTATTGGTGCTGAGCATTTCTTCACATACCTATTGGCCATTTGTATGTCTTCTTTTGCGAAATGTCTATTCAGATCACATGCCCACTTTCTAATGGGATTATTTGTTTATTTTACTGCTTGAGTTCTTTGTATATTCTGAATTTTACTCCCTTGTCAGATGATCAGTTTGCAAATATTTTCTCCCGTTGAACATATTATCTCTTCATTCTGCTGCCATTGCTCTGTGGAAGCTTTTTAGCTTAACACAGTCCCATTTATCTATTTTGGTTTTTGTTGCCTGTGCTTTTGAGGACTTAGCCATAAAATCTTTGCCTAGATCAATGTCCTGAAGTGTTTCTTCTATGTTTTCTTCATGACTTTTGTGATTTCAGTCTTACATTTAAGTCTTTAGTCCACCTTGAGTTGATTTCTGAGATGGTAAGAAATAGAGGCCCAGTTTTAATCTTCTGCATATGGGTATCCAATTTCCCAGCGCCACTGAACAAAGAGAGGACCCTTTCCTGGGTATGTTTTTGGTGCCATTGTCAAAAATCAGTTGGCTGTAAATATGTGAATCTATTTCTGGGTTCTCTATTCTGTTCCATTGGCCCATATGTCTGTTTTTATACCAATACTATGCTGATTTAGTTACTTTAACCTTGTAAGATATTTTGAAGTCAGGTGGTGTGATGCCTCCAGCTTTGTTCTTTTTTTTGAGACAGAGTCCCACTCTGTCACCCAGACTAGAGTTCAGTGGCATGATCTCAGCTCACTGCAACCTCTGCTTCCCAGGTTCAAGCAATTCTCGTGCTTCAACCTCCCGAGTAGCTGGCACACACCACCATGACCAGCTAACTTCTGTATTTTTAGTAGAGACAGGGTTTCACCAGGTTGGCCAGGCTGGTCTTGAACTCCTGGCCTCAAGTGATCTGCCCTTCTCGGCCTCTCAAAATGCTGGGATTACAGGCATGACCCACCATGCCCAGCCCCAGCTTAGTTCTTTTTGCTCAGGATTATTTTTGCTATTCAGGCTTTTTTATTTAATTCCAAATGAATTTTAAGATTGTTTTGCTATTTCTGTGAAAAATGACATTGTATTTTTGTAGGGATTCCATTGAATCTGTAAATTGCTTTGGGTAGTATGGTCATTTCAACAATATTAATTTTTCTGGTCCATGAGCATGGGATGTCTTTCCATGTGTTTGTGTCCTCTTCAGTTTCTTTTATCAGTATTTTGTAGGTTTTCTTGTAGAAGTCTTTCACTTCCTTGGTAAATTTATTTCTAGCTATAATTATTTGTTTATTTACTGAGGCAGAGTCTTTGTCTGTCACCCAGACTGGACTGCAGTGGCATGATCTCAATTCACTGCAACCTCTGCCTTCTGGGCTCAAGGGATCCTCTCACCTCAGCCTCCCAAGCAGCTGGGACTACAGATGCTTGCCAACACACCCAGCTAATATTTTAAATTTTTGTAGGATGGGGTCTTGTTATGTTGCCCAACCCGGTCTTGAGCTCCTAGGCTCAAGTGATCCACCTGCCTTGCCTCCCAAAGTGCCAGGATTATAGGCATAAGCCACCATGCCCTGCCCATGCTGGGCTGTTTTTTTGTAGCTATTTTTTTTTTTTTTGGTAACTATTGCAAATGGGGTTGTCATCTTGATTTTATTGTCAGCAGTTTATTATTGGTATGTAGAAATGCTACTGAGTTTTGTGTGTTGATTTTGTATCCTGCAACTTTACTGAATTTATTCATCAGATCTAAGGGTTTTTGGTGGAGTTTTAGGTTTTTCTAGATATCAGATAATGACATCTGCAAAGAGGGACAATTTGACTTTCTCATTTTCAGTTTGGATGCATTTTATTTCTTTCTCTTGCTCTGGCTAGGACTTCCAGTACTATATTGAATAGGCATGGTGAAAGTGGGCATCCTTATCTTGTTCCAGTTCTTAGAGGAAAGGTTTTCACTTTCTCCCCATTAAGCATGACGTTAACTGTAGGTTTGTCATATATGACCTTTATTATGTTGAGGTATGCTCCTTCTGTGCCTAGTTTGTTGAGAGTTTTTCTCAGGAAGTGATGTTGGATTTTATCAAATGTTTTATCTGCATCTATTGAGATGATCATATGGTTTTTGTTCCTCATTTGTTCATGTCATGTGTCACATTTATTGATTTGTAAATGTTGAGTCATACTTCCATCCCTGAGAGAAATCCCACTTGATCATAGTGTATTATCTTTTGATGTGCTCTTAGATTCTGTTTGCTAATATTTTCCTGAGGATTTTTGTATTATGTTCATTAGGGATGTTGGCTTGTAGTTTTATTTTTGTCTTGCATCCTTTCCTGGTTTTGGTATCAGGGTAATGCTGGCCTTGTAGAATGAGTTAAAGAGAAACTTCTCCTCTTCAATTTTTTTGGGAATAATTTGAGAAAAATTGGTATTAGTTCTTTGTAAGTTTGGTAGAATTCAGCAGTAAAGCCATATGGTCCTGGGCTATTATTTTCGAGACATTTTTTATTACTAATTCACTATCATTCCTTGTTATTGGTCTGTTCAGGTTTTTTGTTTCTTTCTGATTCAATCTTATTTGGTTGTATTGTCCAGATATAAATTTCTCCTAGGTTTTCTAGTTTATCAATGTATAGTTGTTCATGATAGTTTCTGATGATCTTTTGTATTTTAGTGGTGTCTGCTGCAACAGCTCTGTTTTCATTTTTGATTTTGTTTATTTAGGCCTTCTTTCTTTTTTTCTTGGTTAATATAGCTAGCAGTTTATCAATTTTATCTTTTTTAAAAAGCAATTTTTTTGTTTCACTGATCCTGTGTATTATTTTATTAGTCTCTATTTAATTTAGTTTTTACTCTGATCTTTATTTTTTTCTTCTACTAATTTTGGGTTTGGGTGGTTCTTGCTTTTCTAGTTCTTTGAGATACATTGTTAGATTATTTATTTGAAATCTTTCTACTTTTTTGATGTAGGAGTTTTTTGCTACAAACTTCTCTCTTAACACTGCTTTTGCTATTTTTCATAGGTTGTATTTCAATATTCATTTGTTTTAAGAAAATTTGAATTTCCTCCCTAAGTTCTTCGTTGATCCAATGATCATTCAGGAGTATGCTGTTTATATTCATGTGTTTCTACAGTTTCTAAAGTTCCCCTCATTATTGATTTCTAGTTCTATTCTGTTGTGGTCTGAGAAAATGCTTGACATGATTTTGATTTTTAAAAATTTTTTGAGACTTATTTTGTGGCCTAACATATGGTCTATCTTGGAGAATGTTACATGAACTGATGAGAAAAATGTGTATTCTGTAGCTTCTGTATTAAATATTCTGTAAATGTCTTTGGTTTCATTTGGTTTCAAGAACAATTTAAATTTAATGTTTTTTTTAAAAAAAAAATTCTGTCTCAATAATCTGTCTAACACTGAGAATTGAGTATTGAAGTCTCCAGTTATTATTGTATTAGAGCCTATCTCTTTCTTTAGATCTAATAGTATTTGCTTTATATATCTGGGTGCTCTGGTGTTTGGTACACATACATTTAGGATTGTTATATCTTCTTGCTGAGTTGATTCCTTTTTCATTATATACTGACATTCTCTGTCTCTTTTTACTGTTTTTGACTTTAAGACTGTTTTATCTGATGTAAGTATAGCTAATCTTGCTTGGTTTTGGTTTCTGTTTGAATAGATAACTTCTTCTATACCTTTACTTTCACTCTATATGTGTCTTTACAGTGCAGAGGAGTTCCTTGTAGGCAGCATATAGTGAGGTCATATTTTTTTACCCATTTAGTCAGTTTGAATCTTTTTTTTTTTTTTTTTTTTTAGAAAAAAAGAGAAAAGGAGAAAGAAAGAAACAGCAAAAGAAAGAAAGAAAGAAAAAAAGAATGAAAGAAAGAAAGAGGACAAGAAAGAGGGAGAGAGAATGGGATTCTTGTTTTATTGCCCAGGCTAGAATGCAGTCTAAAAATGGGCATTAAAAACCTCTTTTATGCCAATAATTGTGCTTAACAATGGAGACAGGAAGGAATAGGGGATGAAAATAACAAATAAGCAGCCAACCAATATTTTATTTAAACCTGTGAAATGCTATGCAATTACTGAGGAGTGATTTACTTCCAATTATGTGGTCACTTTTAAAATAGGTATAATGTGATACTGAGAAAAATGTACGTTTTGTGGATTTGGGGAGGAGAGTTTTGTAAATATTTGTTAAGTCTAGTTGTTCCAGGTCTGAGTTCAAGTCCTGGATATCCTTGTTAATTTTCTATCTCGTTGATCTGTCTAATATTGACAGTGTAATGTTAAAGTCTCCCACTATTATTGTGTGGGAGTTTAAGTTTTTTTGTAAGTCATTAAGAACTTGCCCTATGTATCTGGGTGCTCCTGTAATTGGTGCGTATATATTTAGGAGCATTAGCTCTTCTTGTTGCATTGATCCTTTCACCACCATGTAACGTCCCTTTTTGTTTCTTATGGTCTTTGTTGTTTTAAAGTCTGTTTTATCAGAGACGAAAATTGGAGCTTCTAGTAATGCTAGCTGGCTGTTTTACCCATTAGTAGATGTAGATTCTTCATTATGGTGATGCTCTTTACCTTTTGGTATGTTTTTGGAATGGTTGATACTGGTTGTTCCCATCTATGTGTAGTGCTTCTTTCAGAAGCTCTTGTAAAGCAGGCCTGGTGGTGATGTAATCTCTGAGTACTTGTTCATTTGCAAAAAATTTTATTTTTCCTTCGCTTATGAAGCTTAGTTTGGCCGGATATGAAATTCTAGGTTGAAAGTTCTTTTCTTTAAGG
>PVKP010027144.1:0-31616 GCA_004027715.1 Plecturocebus donacophilus | reverse complement strand
TGCCTTCTCGTTTTATTTCATTGAGTTGATCTTCGACCTCTGATACCCTTTCTTCTGCTCGGTCAATTCGGCTGTTGAAACTTGTGCATGCTTCTCGAAGTTCTCGTGTTGTGTTTTTCAGCTCCATCAATTCACTTATGTTCTTCTCTAAGTTGCCCATTCTCGTTAACATTTCATTAAATCTTCTTTCAAGGTGCTTAGTTTCTTTGCATTGGGTTAGAACATGTTCTTTTAGCTCACAGAAGTTTCTTATTATCCACCTTCTGAAGCCTGATTCTGTGAGTTCATCACACTCATCCTCCATCAAGCCTTGTTCTCTTGCTAATGAGGAGCTGTGGTCCCCTGTAGGAGGAGAGGCATTCTGATTTCGGGTGTTCCCAGCCTTTTTGCACTGGTTTCTTCCCATTTTTGTGGATTTATCCACCTGTCATCTTTGTAATTGCCAACTTTCAGATTGGGTCTCTGAGTGGATGTCCGGCTTGTTGGTGATGAAGTTTTTTCTGTTTCTTAGTTTTCCTTTGGGGGGCGCCCCTTCCCCACAGAGCTGGGCCTTCCCGGGTTCAGCTGTGCTTTCTCCGTCCTCAGCGCTTCCAATTGCTGTTCTCCTTGTGGGGATTGGACCAGCTGAGCCCGATTAAAAGGGCATCCAGTCCCTTACAATCTGCACCGAGAAGCGCCGCGCCAGCCAAAAGAGTCGCGCTGGCGACCCGTGTGGCTGCTTCGCCGGAAATCTCCCAGTCTGTGGGCATCAAAAATTCGTCTGCAATTGCAGCATCCACTCACTCTCTGCGCTTTCACTGGGAGCTACAATCCTGAGCTGCCGCTATGCGGCCATCTTGGATCTCTCTCCGCCCGGTGATGAAGTTTTTTTGTTTCTTAGTTTTCCTTTGGCGGACACCCCTTCTCCATAGAGCCGGACCTTCCTGGGTTCGCTGTGCTTGCTGTGAAACTCTCAGTCCTCAGCGCTTCCAATTGCTGTTTTCCTTGTGGGGATGGGACCAGCCGAGCCCGACCGTCCTGTATACTCCGCACTGGGAAGCGCCTTGCTGGGGCGCCAGCAAAACAGCTGCACCGGCCAAAAGAGTCGCGCTGGCGACCGTGTGGCTCCTCTGCCGGGAATCTCTCGGTCTGTGGGCAACAAAAATTCATCGGAAAGTGCGGCGTCCACTCGTTCTCTGCACTTTCACTGGGAGCCACATTCCTGAGCTGTTGCTAATCGGCCATCTTGGATCTCTCCCCATAAAACATTCTTTAACGTGCACTCTGTCGAGAGCAAAAGGAAAGTACCTACAGAAACGGGAGCACTCTGCTAAGAGCAAGTGATGGGTTGAAGGGATCACTAAATATTTTGAGAAACGGTTGGGAATATGTTTGAGAGTGACTAGCTCTACGAATTTACTTCAATCAAATGAGAACATAAAAATGTTGCGACTTAAGGGATGTAACATAAGGATTGAGGGTGAATCACAGGATTGGGGGTGAAGAATCACAGGGTGGATACAACCTGAATCAGGGTTAGTGAATGTTGAATTTACTTAGAAATAATATACAGAAAGCATAACTATGAGAATTTTTCTCTTCTCATTCATTTAAAATGTTTCCATGTAAATAATTTTTAATATATGTTTTCAGTTATTTTTGTTTACCGCATCGAAATAAAAACAGAGCTATACAACATTACAATGTGATATTTTTCAAAATAACTTACTTAAAAAATTGCATAGCTTCTACTAACTGTAGCCCAACCCAAAAAAAGGAAGAATGTGGTCAATATCCATCCTATACACAACTATAAAAGATAAAAGATTACTTTCGAATATTTTTCTGGATTATGAAAGTTATTATATTTATATTATAGATGATTTTAAAAATGGGAAAAATGCAAAAATAAAACTGAATAAAAATACTTCTATTTCTATCACTCAGACATGACAAATTAATTAGTACATTTTATGGAGCATAAGAATAAGGTCAGTTTCTGCTTTATTTCACACTATATTTGCCATGCCTAGCACAGTGCCTGGAACATCACAGGCATTTCTTTTAGTGCTAAGTGATTGAACAAAATACCCATGACTCTTATTTTTATAATACAAATTGAATTTATGAGGATTTTAAAATCTTTGTTTCTGTGAGAGAATGGTGTTGTGGAATGAACTGGAAAGACAAGATTCATTCTTTTTCTAACACTTGCCATGTGGCCTCTGGCAAGTTTTGAACTTTCGTTAGTCATTTCCTTTTCTGGATAATGGGGGATTAATAATAGTTTTCCTATAGAGTTATAATGATTAATAATTCATGATAATTTGTAATAATATGTCACAATTAAATGTATTACTGTACAAACTGTGCCTGGCATATAGTAAGATTTAGCAATGTTAGTTCACATTCATTCCTTGTCTTTTTCAGAGTAATATTTTCCAATGCAAATAATATTCCTAATTGGTGACTAAATTTTTCCACATATGCTTTAAGTGAGGAAGAGAAGGAAGATATAGGACAAAGGAAAAGAGAAATATACTTGTTATTATCAAGTCTGGCAGGGATAGACCAGCCATCAGGTATTGAAAATTTATTGTAGTGATCCCCAAACCAGCACCCATCATTCTGATATAACTGTAAAATTCTATTTCATTGAAAGCAGACCTTATAGACTCTAAGACTTTACACAACTGGACAGTTTATAACAACTCTTAACTGACTGAAAGTTACAGAGCGGGCTTTTCTATTTTTCAGTGTGGTTTAGTGATCATCACAATCCACATTTGTAGGTGAATAACATTTAGAGCTAGTTATAACATTGGAGCTCATTTAATTCAAGATTTCCATTGTGGAGATGAGGAAATGAAGACACTAAGAGGTCAAGTCATTTGAACAAGGTTAAAGAGATCAAGTGACAAAGCTAGGATAAGCCTAATGTATTGCTATTCCACACAGCATCTTGTTACACTAGTGTCCTATAGCCAACATTGTCTGTTGACATTTAAATATAAATGCTCACTTTTTATAAGTATGCCGTACACTCATACATAAATATTTATATATGTTCTTAGTATTTCATATGCATAATCATGCTTTCTGCAAGTATTTGTATGCCAGCCAAGATGTTTTTGTTGAAGATTTGATAATTAGATGATTGGGCCTGGATATGAAAATGGGTGGCCTTGAACCATCTGGTCTTGATTGTAAATTAATCTTAAAAGAGTGGGGCTAGATAGGATTCCAGATGAACAGAGATTAGAAGAAGGTCACCATCTTCTGAAGTGAAAAAAATAACAGCTACATCTTCAATTCTGTGTGCAGAAACTTTGTGCACTTTCACATACTTTGCTTTTGGAGAATTTTATCTCCCACAATAATCAGAAAATATTAGACACTGGAGAGTGCAACTACTTTATTTTTTAGTAAGAAAAGTGAGGCTCACTGGAGTTGAATGACTTTCTCATGATCATTCCACTAGTTAGTGGAAGGAAAGGAAATTATCAAGTGTGGATACTTTTAAAAAGATTTTCTGAGCATATTTATACATGTGCATAAACTATTTTTTTATTCAAAAAATGGTTTTATTTTCCACATTTAGTTTTTGAACAAACAGGTCTTCAGAAATGTTCTGTTGTTGGATTTGAAAAACACATCTGGTTCTAAGATGAAACCCTTTTTAGCATATCACATACTTGACAAGAGACACAGTCTAGATGCAAATGCATGTCTTTTGATTCCCAATTCTGACACTATTTTAAATGTGGACAGTGCCTTGATACATTTTACTTTTCAAATGAAGCTACAGATGTGATATATCCCTAAAGAGGCAATCTGGTCAATGGAATATGGATACATGGAATATTTTTACATTTTTGCTACTAGTAGAAGTAAGGACTGAGTTTGGTCATGCCTTCGAAAGCTCTAGGCAAATGAGATGACTCCTTCTACATTAGCAGATTGTATTGAAAAGTAAAGATTTGAGATCTGCTTTTAAAACTTATCTATTACAAATATAATGACTTTTTAAATAACCCATTTAACTGTGGGGCAAAACTGTCAACTGTATCCTGGGTTATATTTATGATACGACCTTTTTTTGGGGGGACATAATTTATCCTACTATATATCCAGATCCATGGAATCATCATGTATCACAGGCCATTTGCTATGCTAGAATTTACTTTAAAATGGAATGCACATGTATTTTTTTCTAAGTTTTTTTTTTCGTAAAATTTTTACCAAGGTTATTTTTCCTCTTTCTCATAATTCTCTCCATGGAGTGTCTAGTCTCTTTATGGCTAATGAAGTCTGCTTTTTAAAAATAATTTCACTTTTATTAAAAAAAATCTTATATATATATGTATATATATATACACATATATATATTTTTATATATAAATACATATACATATATATTTAGAGGGAGTCTCACTCTGTCACCCAGGCTAGAGTGCAGTGGCACAATCTTGGCTCACTGCAACCTCCGCCTTCCCGGGTTCAAGCTATTCTCCTGCCTCAGCCTCCTGAGTAGCGGGTATTACAGGTGCCCACCATCATGCCTGGCTAATTTTTGTATTTTTAGTAGAGATGAGGTTTCACCATGTTGGCCAGGCTGGTCACGAGCTTCTGATCTCAGGTGATCCTCCTGCTTAGGCCTCCCAAAGTGCTGGGATTACAGGCTTGCGTCATCATGCCCAGCCGTTACCTCTATTTATGAGTTTCTTTTTTGTTTTTTAAGTGGTAGCTCTTACCTCAAGTTTACATACTGAATGTCAATGTACTCTGATTTTCCTTAAAGAGCAGCCTATAGTTTTCCTCCATTTCAACAAAAGATGTAGACCTTTAAAGCAAAAGAGATTCTAGTACACCTAAAGAGATTAATTATTCCCTGGTTTGAAGACAAAAGATTTGATTAATTAAAGTCATAAAACCTCAGAAATATTCTTAGAATCCTAGAAATTGAAAGAAACTTGGAAGTTAATTTAGACATTCAGTTGACCATTTGTAGAATCACACAGAACAGATCTTTTCTTTCTTCCTTGTGATAGTCTTGCAGGTATTTGAACACTGTATCTATATCTTTTCTCCAGGCTTCATCATTTATTTGACTGAACCTTATACATGTGGTGGCTAATTACTGCCCTCGGAGTCCTTTTGTGTTAATTGCTGTGGACTGAATGAAGCATGGTTTTTTTCAAGAGTGGTTAGAGAATAACAGCATTGAAAAGGACCATCACCTCCTTTATCTAGAAACCAGACCGCCATTAATTCAACTCAAGAGAGCAGACATGGCATGTCATTCACTCATAATGATCTTGTGAGTTTTCTCTCCTTCCAGTTTGTATTTGTGGATTCGTATTATTTCCATCCCAAACTTTTGCTCCATAAAGTCTTTGGATTTTCTGTTACTAAGAAAAGAGATGTGTACTACATTGTCATCTGGGAGTTCTTGAGAATGGAAAAGGAAATTTTCTAGACCACAAGAAGAAGGAAGGATTTGAATTTAATTCTTTTGAACTTGAAACCCGGATGACAGGATAAGAATGAGAATTACAGACACTTGGGTCACTTCTTCAGCCCACTCTCTATTTGAATCAAGATGTCTGAGAGTCCATCTAAATTTGAATTCTGGGAAAGATAATACATTCAGACTTAAGTTGATTTTAGATTTTATTTCATACATCCATGAGAAATAATGGTTGTATGTTATCCTGAGAATCTAAGTGGTTCTTCTGGTCAGCCCTGATGATTTAGCATATTCACCCTGCAAAACTCAAATAAATAAAATCTCTATGCCTGAATGACTTGATTTGACATGATGAATAAGCAAATGTCTTTATAATTAATTGCACCCATCCCAGACTTACCTATTTCAACAGTATATGGGCACAAACATAAATATTTATTTGTGTGAAAACTTACTAGTGTAAATGTGTGCATGGATGTATAAGAAAAGTATATAATGGAAAAATTGTGCGTTAGCTATTTCTCCCTAATTATGGGTTCAATATTTTTCTTGGCCACTTATAATTGAATATCTTCTACATTCATGAAAATTCTATGAAGCATATTTGAACATTTACTTTCAAGTACATTGAAATGTATTTCACTATTCTCATTTTTGTGTCATCCACAGTACTATGTTTTTATTGCCACCAGAGATTAATTAATAACCAAAAAACGGAATGAAAGAAACAGGATATGTAATTATTCCACTGCCAAAGAATGTCTGAATCAAGAAAGTATAAATGATTCTCATCATGAAAAAATATGTTTAATGTGGAGGTTAAAACCTAAATTGAAAGAAAGAGAAAAAGAAGAGAGAGTGTGAGAGACTGGGCTAAAACTGAAATTTGTTAACACTTATAAAAGCCCCATTAAAACTCCTCAATTTATGGCAGTTAAACAAGTTTACATGCCAGAATTCCTTGAGATTTCACATCAGAGGTGGATCATTTGATGTTTTATGAATTATCAGAGATCTAAGAGACAGATGCCTACAGAATAGTATCACATTTTATGGAAGACATGATTTTCATATTAATCTGAGACCTTACTTTACTTACTACTTTTGACAAGAGTGATTCCAGGGAATATTCACTGATTTATAGCGTTACAGGAAGGAACAATGGCACAGGAAACTGTAAAGAAATTCACCTCCCCTTCTTGGCAATACGTGAAGAAGCTGACATTTATAAGATTAAATAATACAAAACCAAACATGGACCTGAACATTAAATGAAAAAAAGAAAAAGAAAAAAGACTTTGGTATAAAAGGTAATTTTGGAATTGAGATAGCGTTTTCTTTCTTTTTTGTGTGTTCATCAGTAAATTAGAAGAACATATGATGATCCATGTTTTGTCATCTTTGTCTTAGGAACATTTTAATTAATAGGCATGACATTTAGCTAAGTTTCCTGGAAAAGATAAAGGCAACCTCAAAGTCTATCTAAGAAACTAATAATATACCTTTGCTTTAAATAATCTGCCTCTTTGAAAGAATACTTCACAGTAGTCAAATTCTTGGATGAAAATCTGTGTTGTTTACAGATTTTTCCAACTCCTTATGGGTAGTAACTTGAGTAGTCGGTGCGGCCATATTGTTGCCAAGCCATGTTGGAGCTTGAGGTAAAAGATAAACATCAGTAATCCTGATCTTACCTTTATGTAAAATGTTTCTATTTCATTAATTATGGAATTTTTGCATTAATTTTGATTTTTTAAAGATATTGCATTAAAACGCAATTTATCTTGATTACTGAGATTTTGGTGCCTTTTTAAATATGTGCCAAAGGCAAGTGCCTAACTCACTGTACACTAGAGTTTATCTGTCTGTTTTATCTATCCATCCATCCAAATTTTGAAGTTGTTATTTATATTTTTCCACTTCAGAGTTGAGGCCTATTCCTCCTCCCACCCCAACATCCTTAGTGAAGTTAAAGAACAGGTAATTTTAATATTTATTTACAAACATTTTCTCAGTTTTAAGATAAGTCTTCCTGTAGGCTTTGTTCTGTGTTAATCAATCTCAGAACCTTTAGCTTTTTCATATTTAACTCTCTATTTTTATAGATAAACTTTTATAAATTTTTTTATAAAAAATTTTGAATGTAAATTTTAAAATAAATTTTTATAGATAATTTTTTCTCACTTTTCCCAAGTAATCTAATACTAGAGGGAAGATTTGATGTTATGGATTTTACTTTTTACATTTTTATGTTGTACTTATTTTGTTTGTTCCTTTTTTGTTTTTGAAACAGAGTCTTGCTCTGTCACCCAACTTGGAGTGCAGTGGCTTAATCTCAGCTCACTACAGCCTCAACCTCCTGGGCTCAAGTGATCCTCCCACCTCAGCCTCCTGAGTAGCTGTGAGTAACTATTGGACATGGCCTTTTTCAGGAGCAAGTTATTGACAGAGGGCTTCGTGTGATACTTTAAGGTGGTGTGAGTTTGTGTGTGTGTGTGTGTGTGTGTGTGTGTGTGTGTGTGTGTGCATGCACACATATGTGGAAGTTGAGTACAACAAACAAAGGTTTTACAAATACTGCACAAAATGCATATTAGATCTTTGGAGTGAAGCTAATTTTTTTTCTTTGAGATGAGACTTTCTGGTTTTAGATAATCAAAAACAACACAAGTCTTAAAAAAAAAGATACAAAGCAACCTGATATTGGTATTTTCACAATATTTTACCTTCTTTTCCCAAAGATTTCAGAAATACAAGTCTGTGGCTTGCATCAGTATAAACTTTGGGTCAGGATTAGAGGAAAGGGGCCTGGACTGTAACCAAAGAATAGGAATCTGTGCAGAAATCCTAAATGACTTTTACTGCCAGAGTTACACATACCTAACTTTTTCCTGTCTTCATCAGGCAAAATCTGTTCTTCAGTACGACACTGTTATCCACAGTAAACCTCATTTTAGTCGCAGCTGATCGATTTGGCAATTTACTCCATTGCTTTGGATTTTATTGCCCTAGTCCCAGGAATCTGGCCTTCCCTCTTTGCCCTTCAGAGCTTAATAAGAACCTTCTCTGTGTTGAATCCTTTGGGTCACTGAAAGAAATGTTAAACCACCACAGATTCAGAGCTGACCCTGGAGGAACTGTGGCACCATTTGTTGTGTGTCCCTAGGTTGACACTGATCCATTGATAACCTCTCTTCAGGTCTGACTTTCCAGCTGGTTTTCCACTCTCCTCATGACTGAATAGTTCAGACCTTGTTTTTCCATTTAATTGATGTGTGTGTTGTGTGGGGCAGAATCAAAGACACTGCTAAAACTTAAGATTGATTATATCACTGGCTTCCTTTGGTTGACCAGAACTCCCACAAGGATATCGTCCTGGTCAGACTAGACACATCCTTGTTAGAGCCACACTGCCTGTTCTTTTTATGAAAAAGTGTTCATTATTTCATGTTGTGATGATTCCTCCATTTTGTATTTCTAAGTGTCATAATCCTGCTGAAATTACAATAGAGAGCTCAGCTATAAACTAAGTGGAAAATTCAGGATAGCTTTCAAGTTTTAAGAAAGAAAAGAACTTATAGCAATTATTGCAATGTGTTAAACTAAAACCCATAGAGTTTAGGTCAGAAGATTTCTGGGAACAAACTAAAGAAATCAGAGCTTTCAAAAGAGCTTTCTGGAACCTGTCTGTGCCACTTCTTTCTCTGTTTCCTTCTACTCTTTCCTCAACTTGGCATAGATTGCGACAGTCACTCAGGTAAGAAATCGCCCCATTTTGAGAGCTATAACTTCATCTTGTTCATTAATGTTTCTGCTTTAGGGTAAAAAGGACGGGTACATCAATGTCTACCTATAGGTATAATAAAAATAGATGTATCACATTGAGATGGATCATTTGTCTAGTTTATGGGGAATTCCTTTCCGTGCCCAGGAAATTTAAGTATTTACTTGAAAGGAGCAACTGTGGCAGTGAGGCTTCTGCTGTTCTTCATTCACCACAAAACAGTAATTCAATTAATTTATTACTTTGAAAGACTTTGACACAGCAGTGGTGTACATGACCTACTCATGTTGGGAACAGATGAGAATGCTGTGTTGGCAAAAGGCTTCCATCTCCTTAATGAGATGTGATACTGTTTTGGGTATTCTAAGGCATCAGAATATCTTGAAAATTCAAACTGAAAGGAAGGGGACATAAAAAAAGTTGGGTAGTTGAGATGCATAAAAATTGTGGGATAATGAAATTCACTTTCTCTTTAGAGAAAAAATAATGGTTTTCTATATTTTAAAATTAAGACTACTGTCTAGATTTTTGAATTTATGTTCCTTTGAATAAAATACATCACAGAAACATGAGGGAAAACAATGATTGCAAAACAGACACAAACTTCCGTGCATATTTTACACTATGGGGAGGGGGCTTCAAGCTGATGAATCCTCCACACCTGTCCGCTGCTGGTAGTTTGGGTTGGCCTTTCCACCAAAGTTTGGAAAGAGCAGCAGCCAAAGAGGACAGAGACTTTGTCCCTGCTACTACAGAGCTTCCAGGGTGATTCGGGGATGACACAGACATTTAAGACAAGACCCCTTATCACTAATTACACTGTGGTTTGGGAATCAAAGTAAAGCGTAGCATTGTGCATTGGGTCATTTCAGTACCTTAAAATTGACTTGCTCCGCATTCAGCCCTATTCATGATTGGTTCTAACAGACCCTTACTTTTACCTATTGTCAGATCTACTTTCCTCACTGTGTTGTATGTTACCTCAAGCCATAGTGTTTTGATATGAAATCAATTAAGTGTTATAAATCAAAAAGAAGATAAGACACATCAAAGAAAAATGAATATGAAATTTAAAAGAAACTATGAAACAGTTTAAGTCCAAGATAAGGTACAGGGCTGGCATGTATGGTTGGGCAGTTTGGGTACTGCACAAGTCCCTAACCTAAGCAGGGTCAGTCAGTGCTCTGCTCAACAAGCCTTCTGGCTATGGTCCTGAACCTACCTTGTTTATAGATAGGCTATTGGTCATCTTGTCAGAGTGCCTGCAGTTTGGATGTTGTCCTGAAAGTATGAATTTTAAAGAATCGTTAAACAGAAAGACAAAAAATTATCTGTAATTGGTTTTAAAATCTCTAATTTAGGAATCCCAAGAAAGAGGGTAAAAGACACGAAAAATGTCAAAAGGCCACAATAAAGAAGACTAAAAACAAATACCTTCTTCTAACTATGCCATCCAAAGGTTCCAGCAATTCTGTGTGTGTGTGTGTGTGTGTCTGTGTGTGTGTCTGTGTGTGTCAGGGGTACGGGGCAAGGAGTGTGGGAATAAATAAGAAATATATACCTGAAGTAGATGTGCTTCATTTAGGATTTGTTTGATAGATACCGATGACTATGCTTCTAGAACTAATTGCTAAACTGATTGCAGTGCATGCCTGTAGTGTGGGTTTTTATTCTCAATGATGCCTTTTATTATCTGTGTGACCTGAGATGAAGAACACCTCCAAGACTTGATATAGAAGATACTTTTACCAAAAGAATCCCACATGACGATTGCAGCCATGATTCAGGTGTCAGAGGGAGTACACCAGGTAAGCAGAGTCACAGAGAAGAATGCCATACATGGCTTGTTTCTGAGGAATTGTGTCTCCTGTTAGGTCAGCTGACACTCTTGCCAGTTACTGTTTACTCATTCTTGAGTGGGAGCCTGACATGGACACTAGGACAGGCACTGGTGCAAGTAATTGTGGTCTGAAGGTAGTGGATTTTGAAGGCAGCGTTAGAAATAAGAGGGAACTACCTTAAGAGGAAAAAGGAAGGTATTCTAGGTGGAGGCTGCATGCTGGAGGCTGACAGGGTGAATTTGGCTAGTGAGTATGTTTAATTTGGCCTGCAGAAAGTTGATGTAACTAGGGAAATAATATGATTGATCAAAACGTAACTAATGTAGTGCCAGCAGCTTCATTCTTTTGTGTGTCTTGCCTTACCATGAAAAGCAGTTGAGCTTTTTAGTCCCATGAGCATCTCGTTTTGGAAATAGAAGTAGAAAAAGAATAACTACATTGAAAGAGAAAGGACAGGAACATTCTTGAAGCCTATATTGCAGTATTGAGTCATGATGTAACAAGTAATTGGGAACCAAGTTTTTTGTTTTTTTTTTTTCAAAATGCTTGTGAACCTTAGTGGATACAGTATGATGAGACTGACCCTAGACTGTTTCCAGGATCCATCATTTGTGTATTATAAGGTGAGTACTAAAAAAATGATAAATCTATACATGAGTACTAAATAAGTAATAAATCTGCACACATACCTCAGACGAACAAAATAAATGGAACTGTGTCTTCAGTCATGACTCAGAAATATTTCAAACTAGTCTAAAGTATTTATTTTAATAAAGAAAAAGTACTTTGAATTTCCAAACATGATAAAAAAAGCCCTTTAATTCTGTAATTATATTTTTAAAAAAATATTTGAGGTTCATGAATCTTACCAGGCACAAGATTATAAAACTAACCCCAAACTATTTCTAAGATATATAATTTGTGTTCAGTAAAATGTGTATTGAGTAAATATAACCTGCAGATACATCTCATGTGAACTTGAACCCATAATGATTGGAAATAGTTTCCACAAGTCTGCTTTTTATTGGGGTGGAGGCTTCAGAAATACATGAAATAAATGTCATGGCTTGACATTCCTAGGGGTTATAACCAAAATAACCCAATATGCAATTCAACTATGTGGCATCTTGGTGATGTCAATTTCACTACTCTTGGTTTTCAAGAGCTCAAGCTCTGAAAATATAATAGAAGATGCTGTTCTGAAAGAGAATTTAGAGCACTCAACAGAACTTCCTGAACCTTTCCCAACCTAGCAGCAGGGAGGAAGAGTCACTATGTACTCTCAGGGGTAGTCCAAATTGCCTACAACTATGGTGAGGTTTCCTTAAAGCCTCTGTTATTGAAAATTTGGGAATTTTAAACATTTTCTCCATAGTATATTATGCTTGCTTTGGTTTAAAATTTATTCTAAATTTCTTACCATAGAGCAAGACTGATGTTCTAGGAAGAAATATCCTATAGATACAGTGGACCCCAGAACTCCACTCTTCACTCTCTGTGGCCGTGGGGTGAAAGTTGTGTGAGTATCCCAGACTAAGGAACGTGGTGAACAGGGCAGACCAAACCCTTCAGAGGTGAAAGCTTCTGCACTGGTACAACTGAATTCTAATGAGGGGAGACCAAAGAGCGTACCCAGAGGAGGACTGCATTTACACAGCTGCTCTGTCCCTGGCTTCTATCCCAGCCACAAAATACTAATTTGAGAGACTGCATGCAGTCATTGGGACATTCAACACCTGTCCAGGAGAAAGGGCTTAACATTCACTAATTGGGTGAGAACAACTTCCAACATGTTTCAAGTATCAATAAGTTGTCCTTAAAGTCGTTGCTCAGTACAGAGCAGACATCCAGCAACCCCATAAGCATTTGGTTTCCACTTTTAGCTGACTTTTTTCAAAGCTGCTTTTACTTCCTGCCTAAATCTTCTTGCAAAATGCTCCAGTTAACTATGCACACATCACAGATGATGTGCTCTGACAGACATGAAGAAGAATTACAGTGAAATGCATGCACTGTTTAATATAAAATCATCTATGTCATAAATAAGAAAAACAAAACAGATGGAATTGTGCCTTGGTCATGCCTCAGAAGAGTTTCGAACTCTTCTAAAGTACTTAATTTAATAAAAAGAAAAAAATTTTCAATATTTCAGATGTAATAAAGCAAAAAAGAAAAAAACTTGATTCTGCAATCTCTTTGAAATCTGGTATTGATACTTTCAAAGTAAGGAATTCATTAATGAAATGACATTGAGGGTAAATCATTGAGGCAAAATGACTATTGATTTGGGTGTCACCAAACTGACAAAGTGGCTTTGCATTAGCCTAAGTCCTGCTTAAAAAAGACTCTGGTAAGTGGAACTGTGGTCAAAAAAATGGGAAACCTCGTACCAAATTGGGTGAAACACATCTGCAGTTTCTTCAACACAAATGATTCTTCATGAATCATTCCAAGCAAGCAATTCACAAACTGTTTGTCTTTCATAACCTGAAAGAGGGGTGCATTTGCTGCAATCATTTGGTTAGTTCAGGGCACAAAAATAGTCAACAGTCTTGAGGTTGCTTTCTCAAAGGAATGCTTCAACTTGACATCAACAGGAAAGACCAATCAGTTTTAGATTGGAAATGCTGAAAACCTTTCCCCCAACTGACTAGTGGGAGAAGGAGGGAAGAAAAGGAAGGGTTTACTCAATACCAGCGAAGCTGAATAAACAGGTGCCATCACAATTTCCTGAAGGAAGGTGGAAAGATTAGTCTAGTTTATACTGACTGCTTAGTAGAAGTGGTAGTTGATTAAACAAGAGTGAATCATTGTGCTGAGCCATCTAGATAATCTTAAGCCATTATCTTTCATAATAACATCAAAATCCTGAGCTTTCAGTCAGCCCTTGACTGATGTGATCAGTAAAGAGGTGGCACTCCTAACAGAGATGACAAAGACACATCCATAGTATTTTAGTCACTTTATCTCCACAACGTTTTCACTCACTCTTCACCTTTAACAAATCATACACAGGATCCTCTTACAAATCCTAATTGCAAGCTTTTAAAATCATACGTTAGGAAGCCCAGGATCATTTTCGGGGTCTTAGAAGAAAAGTCTGTCTTGCCAAATGTCCTCGGGGACCTTTGTTACTGGAAGTGGTCGTTTTGCCACATGCTGCAATGAAGCTTTATAAAAATAGACAAGATAAATGGACTTTTAGTACAGTATTGTGCCAGACTTTTAATTTTCAGGAAATTATTTTTTTAACCTAGCTGAGAGTCAAGTCAATTTGTGAATTAGTTGAAAGGATAGCTGGATATAGGGTGGGGGGTAGGGGTGGCATCTGACATTTTAAGTCAGAAAAGCCTGCCACACAAAACAGATTTCTCTTGGCAATCAAGATAAGTTAACAACCATAAACACATTGTCAGAGGGAAAAATTACATTTTACTCTAACACAGATCATGTACAGATGACTGATTTTTCTCTCAAGTTCAAGCACAGAAAGACTGTTTATATATTTCAACTTTTGACCCAGGCGAGTAGAATGATCTTAGAGGTCTGAACGGAGATGCTGAAAGGGCTTTTGGCTATTTCTGTGCTAAGGATATAGCATAATGATGACGGGATGTATATGCGGCCCAGATTGCTAAGAATCAGGATGAAGTTGCTGCCACAGGTAATTTGCAATGTTTATTTGCTTTTATTTTCATAACCCACAAAAAAAGGCAATTCCACTGCAGTGGTATTGCCTTTTTTTGTGGGTTATAAAATATATATATATATATATATATTTCCCTTTGCTTGGTTTATTTGGAATATGTCAGGGTATGTTTCCCTGTTTGGAGGGTTGCTTGCATCAATCCAAGGATTTTTAAAAACTAACACCCCAATAGTTTATAAAATTATGATTTCATCAACTTACCAGGTAACTGATCCTTTAGATGGTGAACGTAAGCTAATTCTGAAGGAGAGTTGAAAATGTTAAGAACTACATGAAATGCAAAGCATTATTAGTTATTTATCATTCTTCTTATTATTCTGTTCTTAAAAATAAAAAGTACTATAAAATCTTTTAATATACCTGAGAGCATGCTTCAACTAACGCAAGATTATTTGATCCAATTGTTTTTATTTAGTCAGAGTTGAGAGGAGTGTGGCTCAATTCTCGAGCAATTTGGCATTATTTACTGCAACAAATGCATTAACTGGATATATATTTACTAAGGATCTTTGACGTGCAGAGTGCTGTGATGGAAACTGTCACTGTGTGTCAGATATTTCTGACAATGCAGCAAACAGCTCTTGCTCCCTAAAAGTTTGCAAGCTGCTTGTACAGAAAACATGTACGGTGCCCACAGATATATAAACACACATGTTAAACATTACACAATAATGCAAGACAATAGTACAAATAGTAAAAGAGTAAGAGTAAGCAGCAGTATGTTATGAATGTCTTTATTATAAATTTGGAAAAATCACAGAAAGGTGGGGTGTGTGTGTGTGTGTGCGTGTGTTCATGTCTTCCTGATATCACTTCATATAGCTTAAAGTTGTATTCCTAAAAGCCTCTTGAACTGGGACAAATGTTTACTGAGTACACACTATATATGCTAGGCACATGGCATGTATTATCTCGTATGATTGTTAGAACAATAACTGAGGTCACTGTTATTGCTGATTCTATTTTACTGGCCTGGAAACACCTCAGATACTAAGCAAGTCATCCGAGTTTACCATTTAGCAAATGGCAGAGCTGAACTTCCAATTCCAGTTTTTCTATTTCAAAACTCTGTTGTCTTTTCCCTCTATCAGTGTTTCTGAAAATGAGATGTGCAGACTTGGATTAGAACCACTAGGAAAAAAAGGGTGCTTGGTAAAATGCAGACCACCAGGTCCCACTTAGCTTAACTGGAATCTAGTTCAGCTAAGATTCCACTTAGCTGAACTGGAATCTCAGCTGAGTGGAAAGCCATTCCTTTGCCCTCTGCTTCCGCTATTTTGTGACTTAGATATTTGCTACTTCAAGTAAACACAGTTGTCTGAGATGAAAGGAATAGAAAAGAATAAATCTCAATTCATTGCTCCTTGTGCTGAGGTCACTTGAACTGAACTGAGTCCTCTTCAGGTCTCAGTACAATTTTTCAGGAGTCCACAAATCACTAAGCAAGTAAAAATTCTATTTCTTTCCTGAGGGGGAAAAAAAAGAATGGGATTCCCTCCTGAATAGCTGGTGTCTGAGAATGACTCATCTCTGAAAGATGAATTTCCAGGTATCTAATTGGAACCTAATGTGGATCCAGTCCCCATCCTGGAGCCATGGCTCTCTCATTCCTTTTTTCCAGGGCTATAAATCTCAAAATGAATTTGGAAAGAATTTAGAATGAAAGTTTCTCCATTACATTTTGAGATGAAATGAAAGTTAATCGTGGCAAGCAGAATTTCATCTATTTTATAGGATTCTATTGGGAGATAACAGATAATTGGAAACTAATTCCTAGATTCAAAGAATCCTAAGATTGAATGGAAATGTGATTATGTCTATTTGGGAAAAGGTATTCATGAAATATTTTTGTTCATTATCCTTCCTCTGAGCAGAATAATACTGTACTTAATTCAAGCTCTATCTTGTTCTGGGAAAAGAATTTCTGGAACTGAAATATAAGGTTTTACTCAACCCATCTCTGTTAAAATGTAAATTTAGTAAATGATTTTAATAAGAGTAGTAGTAGTAGATACAGTTGCTGAGGGAGAAGGCGCTGGACTGATAACTTTATGACCATCTTTCATTGAGCATTTGATTATTATATGCTGTCACTCAATGTTGAATTCCTGCACCTGCCTCTTTTATGGAAAAAGAAAAGATACTGCATTTTATGCCATCATATGTATATCTAAAAAGCTTTCACATGCATTCTTATTTTGTTATTAATATTAATAATAACAATAACAATTTTGATCAAATTTAATCTTCATGAAAACCCTGCAAATTAGGTACTATGCACACATTATAGACAATGACATTGAGGCTTAGGAAAGTTATAAATAAAACCCAGTGGGTCTGAAACCTTGGCTTGCATCAGCTAGAGGATTTGTTAAAACACACGGTGCTGCGTGTCCCCCTCAGAGTTCCTGATTTAGTGTATTATGGAGTCGTTTCAGGAAAACCAGTGCTCTACACATCTTGAGTAAGACGTAACATCTCCACATGTACACAACATATTTTTGTATCCTATTATTCGAGGGTACCCTGTTATTTAACAATATTTTTTTCTTTAAAATGCAATTTATTTTTAAATAATTTTGTCATCTGAGGAGATGGTGCTTCAGGGTGGGTCATGATACATATTTGATGTTTAAATTACACAGGAGAAAGCAGTTCATTCCTGGGAAAAGAGGACAAATGAAAGATCACCTTATGGAAAATATACTGATTTGGGGCAGGTTGAGCTGGGAGTAGCCTCTCGGGTCTTTGGATGCACTGAACTTCTGTGTGCCAAGCAACTTTCCTACTTACATCATTTCATATCAGCAGCCTGTGCTCTAAAAAATTATGGAAATTAGGAATAGGAGAGACCCTTGATGTCATTTCTTTCATCATCCTGTCTGCCTAGAGCCACTCTTGGGTGTTTTGTTCATTCCCACCAAAATTACTATAAAAAATGAAGAAATGAGACATTAATAGAAAAAAAGATAGTTGCAAGGAAATATTTTTTCAACTAAAATGTCAAGAGTTAAGAAAGCTACTGTTTGTTTTTTATTTCTTAGACACAAAGAAACTGGGAGAGTATCAGCTTTCTGTCTGCCAACATGAATGCTTTCCCCACACTGACTGAGTCACCTCTGAAGTTATCGGTCTGGCTTCTCATGCTCTAGGAAGCTGGAAGACATGGTGGGACTCCCCGTGTTGAGCGCCATCTCCATGCACAATCACAGACAGTGTAAATGGCAGATGTAACTTTTCTTTCTTCCCCATTAGGGGCGCTATCGGATATCTGTTGTGTTTGCCTATTCATTATTTATTTTTCAGTCTTTGATTGCAGCACCCTAATATTTCAGACCAAGCAGAAACTTCCAGAGCCTTTTGATTGTTTTTATTGGACTTTCTCAATCTGTAGGATGTCAGGTGGGTGCCCCTAGGTTTACCATCACATGGGAAGAGCCTGGTTTGAAAGGAAGGGACACATGGAGGAAAGAAAGAAGATTCTGGGATGGAATCGGATCCTGATGATGCTACTTGAAAACTTGTAGAATCATAGGAGTGCTCACGTGTGAACTAATAAATTCTCATTTCCTTTTTTCTTATATGAACTTTTTGAGCAAGGTTTGAATCACCACCTGGCTTAAGTTTAAGAAAGTGAAAGCAGAATGAATTACAGGTACTTAGCATTAAAATAAGCAGACCTGTATGTCATTGAGAATACTAGGTTCAGGTTTCGGGAGACCTGGGTTCTAGTCCTGGTTGTACCACCAATTAAAGTTCCTTGGGGACATGATCTCTTGGTGTCATAGCACTTTGAATTCTTTCTTGCTCAACCCAAGCCTCACAAATGACCTCTATGAGTGATAAAATTGCAATGAAGAGGCTTCTGGGGAAATTCTGGAAAATGGCCAGGGAAGAGATGTATCAATTAGATATTGGAAGATATGAAAAGAGAGGTGAAAAGCTGCAGAATTAGGGTCATAGGCAAGTTAAGACAGTGCCATCATTTTCTGTGATACATGATGGCAGTCCAGTCAACTTCATCCACCGTCCATAATGGAAACCCTAAGATGAAGAAGCAAAATAGAAGATAAACTATGGAACAAAGAAGGCAGCATTCTACACCTATTGCTACCTGTTTTAGTTTTGGTTGTGTGCTTGTTCCTGCTAAACTGTTAGAAACAGAAGAGACCAAGTATTAGGAAGAAAAAGAAATCAAGAAAAAAACATCCAAAGAGCAGGGCCTCTTAAGAGCCTTAAAGATGTTTGGATATAAGATTCAAAAAAATGTTCACAAAGCTGAATTGTTACATGTTATGTGATTTTTGTTTTTCTTTGTTTTGTTTTTCACTCAAGTTTTCATCAGAGCCCTGCCATTGGCTTACTGGTAAATGTTTAGTAACTGGCTCTCCAGGAAAAAAAAAAAGACTTAGTAGAATTGCCAACTTCAATGGTGTAAACACTTCCCCCACGGCCAATTTCAAGCTACCAACATTATATTAACAGATTCATAAAATTCCTTAAAATTTAACAATTGGATTCATTATGAGCTGACTCTATCCTATACTGAAATTACAGAGTGAAAACTCTAATTATCAGAGTGCTTTGTGTGTGCATTTAAGGGATAGCTATGTGGTCCTTCCTGAAGAATTCAGATGTGAGTCAGAGATTGTAGAGGTCCAGAAAGGGGCTTATAAATGTCTTCAGTGTCCTATTCATAAGTAGGGCTATTCTGATGCCACTGGACCATGGCTTCAGAGCAGAAACTTGGCTGTGGAGGTCACAGGGCATGACAGCGGGATCATTATAATGCCTTAATCCACACAGGCAAAATTAGCGTGGTATGCAGCCTGCTCTGATGTTTCAGGTGCTTGGATTCTGAACACAAAGGTGGCAATTGTGGGCAGAGGGGATGGTGCAACCTTTGCAAAGAAGAGAAGCATTTGCCCTGGGGCTAGAGACAATAAGAATGGGATAAGGAGGTGGAGACATCCTCACCTGTCCCAGACCCAAAACAAGTTTAAACAGAGCAGGCAGAGAATTCACCAGTTCCAGATAATGAAACAGTCCCATGAAAGGACATGAGAAAAAAAGGCAGCGGTGGAGATTATTTGATGCAGCAGCTGGAGAAGGAGGAACGAGGAAGAAAAGAAAGGAACAATGAGAAGAAGGAGAGAGGTAGCCACAGGAAATTGTCAGGAGAGGCCAATTTCCCCACCTGTCAAACATGTGGGTCCCACATCTCTGGTAGGCACAGATGGGAGTGTGTTAGTGAAGGCTGATTGCATAAGGGGAAGGATGAGGGATGTTTTCAAGGGAAATAGACTGGGACAGATTGAAACTTCCCACGAACAAATACTATATACGTATTTATAAATAGTTTCACCTAGGCAAGAGCCAAAGCCCAAACTGCATTTGTAGACAAGGGAGCAACAGGTATCACAAAAACGGAAGATACAAAAGCCCTGATGTTGAGGATGAAAGTTAAGGAAATGCAAGCTTGATTATTGTTTTAAAGGAAAAAAAAGCAGAAATCTCTGCTACTCTTCAAATCTTTCTAGTTATGATTCAGTCATGGTAATGTCCAAGTTCCCCAAATTAAATGGAGTGCATATTCTTCAAAGAAAATATTATAATCTAAATAAGATTTATCTCTGGCTGTACATTGAAGGTAAAAATACGGCGATTAAGAAAGATGCTTTTGTAACTTTCAAAAGAAGAAAGAATAGATGACTCTTTTTGGAAAGATTTGTGGGAGAAACAGATTGCTTTGGGAAAAAAAATACTGTTTGCTTTCGGGAAGAGCAATTCCAGCTAAGCTCTTTTGGACTTGAAGAGAGACAAATGGCAGGCAACAAACTTCCTATGTATTTTGCTTCACACAGACATGCGTCTGTCGAATTTATGTAAGGAAGTAAATTATGATGTATATTCAAGGAATAATCCAACTGGTATCTATAGTCCCTATACCCTCCCCTGAAAGAAAAAAGAATAATAATTATCTGTTTAATCACATATGTTCTTTTCTAAACAACAAAAGTGTTAGGAAATTGGTGTTTTCCTCTTACCTCTTACAGTCACGTCGAGGAAGATTTGTGGACTTCAGGACAGAAAGGAATCAAAGATTTTAAAAACACAAATGGACACTAATTCAGAAATAAATTTTAAAAAGCCAAATAAAAATGCTACAGACTCAATTTAGGTAAGTACTGGATTTCAGCCCAGATGTAGTTTCCAACATTCTTTGCTACTTGGACAAGTCACATACACTCCCCAGCCTGTCTTTCTTTCATGGGATGCAGAAACTGAGGCCGACACGTAAGGTTCTGTTTGGCAGGAAACCAACAAAGCAATCTGCAATCAAGAAAGACTCAGTTTCTCTAAATGCAAGGTAAATCATTCATTTTTAAATTTAATTAATTCATTTTAAGTTAATAAATAATGCATGAATAAATGTTCTGTATGAAAATTTCAAATAATACAAAAATATATAGAGAACTAAATTATCATGCTCCTATCCCACTCCCAAATCTCATTTCTCTCAAACAAGGTAACCATTATTCATAGTTTGCTGTGTGCCCTTCATGGTACTTTTTCTATTTATTTATCTGTAATGATCATTTATATAGTATTTTTTATTAGTAAAAATAATACTTTAATACTTTTACTACTAAATGTAATCATATTAAAGAAAATCCAAAAGCTAGAAAAACAGAGAAGTAAAAAAAAAAAAGTGCATAATCTCACTAGCTAACACAAATTCAGTAAAATAAAAAGTTATGTTTTCTTCAAATTTTTGCTTAGGCATAATTTATAATAATAGTAATAATACTTACAAAGGAAAGATACTCAATAATTGGGTTAAAAATTAATATAGTTATATATTCTGCTTTAGGGTAACATTTTAGTACAGCTCAGTACTAAAATTATTAGTAATCAGTATTAATAGTACATCTATTAGGAGCCAGACACCTGAGAAATGAATACGAGAACAAATTTCATTTTTAAGAAATAGAAAATATAAATAACTAACACCCTTTGAAGATTCTCAGGATGGATGGTGAATGTGTTAGACAAAACAAGAGCAATTGTTAAGGTCGGAATGAAAGAATTACAGAATCTTAGAGCTTAGAGGCATCTAGGTGGCATCTAGCCAATGTTTGTTATTTTATAGATCAGACAGCATAAGTTTGTGACTGTCTGAGGTTACACTCCTAGTGAGTAATAAAGCCAAGATTTAGCCCCTCTTGCCCACCCCTAATTCTATTTTTTTCCTTAATGAACAAAGCTCTTAAAGAGACATCTTTAGGGGTAGAAGGATCAGGATCCAGGTATTCTCTTATAGAGAATAGCTTTTTAAAAAATATTTTTAAAATTTATTTTTAACTTTATATGGCTTCATTATATATTTGTGGGGTTCATATTACATTTTTATAAGACCATACAATGTGTAATGATCAAAGCTAGGTAATTGGGATATTCACCACTTCAAACATGTATCCTTTTTTTGTGCTGGGAACATTCCAAGTCTTCCAGCTATTTTGAAATATAGAATAAATTATTGTCAACTATAATCACCTCTTTTTTCTACTGAGCCCCTTTAAACCAGCACTGTTAGGCTGAAGCCAATCCTCACAGATTTTCATATTTTTAATCAAAACAATAGTCTTTTAACAGAATTAGTTCCCAACACTTGAAAATGTAATTTTTGACTTCTCTTGAAACATACAAAGATCTCACAACACTGGGCCTGGCAACTGCAGGAATCAGCCATAAACAGGAACTTCTCTAGACCTGCCGTGCTCTCTCCAGAGCTCCATGACCTCACCTGCTAGCTTCACTCACGTGGGGTGACTGCCCAGAGCCATCAGGCTTCAGGAGCAGCATGTCATGTCCACACCCGACAATGTTGAGCATTGTCAACAATATATATAATATTTTTATTTTTATATTTTATATTTACATATATACATATATGTGTATATATGTATAGCTATATATACATATACATATATATACATACATATATACATAATATTTTAAAATCTAATCATCCATTGATGGACACTTTGGTTGTTTCCATGTCTTGGATTATTGTAAATAGGACGAACATAGGAGTGCAGGTATCTATTCAGCATACTGATATCAATTCCTTTGGACGTGTATCTAGTACTGGCATTGCTGGATTAAATAATAATTCCATTTTTGGTTTTTTGAGGAACATTCATACAGTTTTACAAAATAGCTGTAACTAATTTACCAACAGTGTATAACACCAACAGTGTGTAAATGTTTCCTTTTAGCCACATCTTCACTTGTTATCTTTCATCATTTTGATAATAGCATTCTAACAGGGGTAAAATGATATCTCGTTATGATTTTTATTTTCTTTTCCCTGATGCTTAGAAACGTTGATCATTTTTTTCATGTATGTGTTGGTCATTTGTATGTCTTCTTTTGAGAACTGTCTCTTCAAGTTCTTTGTCTATTTTTAATAGAGTTACTTGTTTTCTTGTTACAGAGTATCTTGGGTTCCTTGTATATTTTGGATAATAACCTTTTATCTGATGTATGCAATTTGTATTTTATGAACTATGTATGTATGCATATATTTTTTCTCATTCTGTAGGTTGTCTCTTCACCCTACTGATTTTTCTTTGCATACTTTTTTTTTAGTTTGATATAATTCTATTTGTCTATTTTCACTTGTGTTATTTATGATTTTAAGGTCTTATCCACAAAGTTCTTGTCTATAGTCATAGGTTTTCTTCTAGAAGTTTATAGTTTGGCTCTTAAATTGAAGTCTTTAATCCATTCTAAGTGAATTTTTGTACATGGTGTGAGATAAGGGTTTAATTTCATTCTTCTGCATATGGATGTTCAGTTTTCTCACAAGCACTTATTAAAAAGACTGCCCTTTCTTCATTGTGTGTTCTTGGCACCTTTGTCAAAAAATCATTTAGATGTAGATGCATGAGTTTATTTATGAGTTTTCTATTGTTCTTTTAGTCTTTGTGTCTGTTTTTATGCCAGCACCATACTGCTTTGGTTACTCTAGCTTTGTAGTGTATTTTGAAGTCAGGTAGTCCGATAGCTTCAGCTTTGTTCTTTTGATCAAGATAATGAACTCAGTAAAGTTTCAGGACACAAAATCAGCATACAAAAATCAGAAGTGTTTTTATACACCAAGAGCAAACTATCTGAAAAAGAAATTTTAAAAAATCTTATTTACAATAGCTACAAAAATTTAGGAATAAATTTAAGGAGATAAAAGGTCTTTACAACAAAAACTATAAAACATTGATGAAAAAAATTAAAGAAGACATAAATAAGTGAAAAGATTTTCTGTGTTCATGGATTGAAAGAATTAAATCATTAAAATGTCCATACTACCCAAGACAATCTACAGATATAATGCAAACCCGATCAAAATACTAACGACATTCTTCATGGAAATATATATTTTAAAATCCTAAAATTTATATGGTACCACAAAAGATCTGGAATAGCCAAAGCTATCTTGAGCAAAAATAACAAAGCTAGAGGCATCACACTACTTGACTTCAAAATACAACACAAAGCAAACAATTCCTAAATGCCACTACTTGGTAGACATTTTGAAAGCTAGAACATAAACACATTCCTTGCTTTAAATAGCTGAGACGATAAGCTCTAAGGGGAGAGGGAGAGATGTGTTCAAAGGAACTGAGAAGTTCAAAGGAACATAATTGTCCATGGCTCCTGCTTTCCAAGAAGGGCTTTATAGCGAGCACAGGACTCGGGCAAAATCACAAACAACAAGCAGAAGTTAAGCCAATGTAGAAAAGGGTAAAGACATCTTAGGGAGAGAGAAAAACAAAAAGACTGGTTGGTGTGGAGAGAAGTCATTTGGCCTGGGGAACTCTCCCTTCATTTTTCTCAAGCAGAGTAGCATTTGCCAAGTTATTCCTTTGTTTGTGGTTTCTTTGTTTGCCAGAGAGAGGGATGCATGTGTGTGTGTGGGGGGGGGGTCAGTGTGTATATGTGTGTAGGGGACTATGACACAGAGAGAGAGAAACAGAGACAGAGACAGAGCTAGAGAGAGAAAAGAGAATACACTATTACTATCCTTTTTCTGGTGATGATTTTCCAATTCTTGGCAAATAGTATTTTTTTCCCAAAGGATGAACAAATGTTGGATTATTTTTCCAGTTCAAGAACCCAGCTGAAGGTCAAGGTGCACACTTAACCTCCTCATTAGTCTGGGGAGCTGGTTGGGTGGCTAAGGATTATTTTCTAGACAAAGGGTTTTCAGCCTTATCTCACCCAAAGGTGCTCTTTTATAGTATTTTGTAGTGCTCCTGATATTATCTTGAAATAAAATCTATTAGCCATTTTTCACCTATAATTTAAAAAATCAATATAATACTCCATAATATAATAAAGAAATAAAGGATATGTACTTTATAAGAAAAGCCATAAATACATATACAATTTTTATATTTCAATAGATACCTGCTAGGTCACAACCACTAAAAGAAAACACAGAATCTGACAGATGCTTATGCCTATGTTTGGATCTATGGGAATGCTGAAGGTGGGTTCTTAAATGAAGAACCACCACAGCACTGTGGTGAACAACACTTATTAATATTCTAAGTGAAACAAAGTCCAATTTTCCTTTCACCTCATCAATTCCATTTCTGAAACATTCATTGTGTATTAGGAATATGCAGATAATACTCTGTCTATATATCAAAGAGAGTAAGCACCTGAGCCTTGTTAATTGCAAGCAGGCTGTTACTTATTTGGGACTCTCCTCTTCATTGTTGCCCACCTAGCAACTCCGGTGCATGCCTCTATACACGTCAGTAGTGTCCTCCCATGATTATGACTCTAAATCATTCCTTTACATGTCTAAATTGTTCTCTGGGGGCAATACTACCTCCATTAAGAACCACTGCCTTGCTTCAATCAAAATCTACTATTAGAGCAGTTTTTTAAAAATGAGAGGAAGATAGAAGACATGACTTAACAAACCCTTAATTCTATGTTAATTGCATATCAATAAGTACTAAATGTTGTTGGGAATGTAATAGGTACTCTGCTGTAAAGAACTCTTCCCCATATTGATCAGTAGATGTTCCCCACATTCCAGCATCTAAATTAAGACTATCTGTATGTTATACTAGTGAAACAGGCTAGAAATAAGAAAGGCAGGGTGTGGAGAAAGAGGATGTAGTGTTTCTAACCCAGGTAGAAAAGGAATTAAACAGTAAAGACATTTATAGTTTTAACCATTGCTAGGGTAAAAAGAGAATTCTGACTCCTTGGTTTTGAGGATCCCACATCTAACACTGAGCAATGACTCAGGAAGACAGTGGGAGGGATAAGTAGGAGAGGGCGCTGACATCTCACTCTCAACTGCCCTGAATACCACAGCATGACGTGTAAGCCTTAAGGCAATCTAAGCCACTGCGGACCTGAAGTGGAAATGCCCCTCCCTGCATCTGCACGTACTCCCAAGGCTGAACTCCAGTGACCTTGAAGCTCCCCTTGAAGGCCAATGCAACCTGATCTTAGTTAGATGAAGTGATACGGGAGCATACGGTGTGATTGGCTCTGAACTGGAGACATCTAGGGAAGTAATTGGCTTGGGCCGACTATGGCACAACCTTAACTCCAATCATTTCAGAACAAGAGAGATCTTGGTTTTCTTATCAAAGTAAAAAAAGTTTGAAAATACGCTCAATTATCCAAGACATTATGAGTGGACAGTTCTATACACTACTCATAAGAGTAGAAATTTGTACCTTAGTCTGGCAAGAGAAGTTGGTAATAGAGATAAAGAAAATGACAAAATAGATACATTTTTTAAAATTGTCTCTTTTAACCTAGTGATTCTCTTTGAAAAGTTTAATCTAAATAATACAAACAAAGCAAAATGATTTGTAGTGATGCTCATTTTGGAAATGTAAAAATAGTAAAGACTTTGCAATTCTTTGAAGCAAAGATTCTCTAGCCAGTTATTTAGTGTAAATATCTGAAGAACATAGGTACAAAAATGGTCTGTATATGTAGACACATGTGTAATGAAAACGTCTCACACTTGTATATACTTTTGGACCTACAATAATTATTTATTTACCTTGTATTGTTTGATGGCAGCTTTTGTGTTCTTATATGTAAACAGGTGTATATGATTATTTATACACAATGTGTAAATGTAATAGGACTCTTCAGGTAGTAATCACAGTATTCTTAAGCCAATATTATTAGTACTTTAAACATTCTTTTTTTCTTTTAAGTAATGGATGTCTGCGCAACTTAAAGAATTAGAAAATACACATAAATAAATTAACAAGAAAGAAAATTAGAGTCCCTGCTGGAATTTAATGTTTGTCTCTTCTAAAGCATTTGTTGAAATTTGATTACCATGGTAACAGAGGTAAGAGGTGGGACCTATAAGAGGTGATAAGTGCTGGTATAAAAGGGAAAGTTCAGCCTCTCTCTTGCCCTCTCTTGACTTTCTGCCTTCTGCCATGAGATGATGCAGCAAGGATGCCCTTGCCAGATACTGCCCTCTTGATCTTGAATTTCCTGGCCTCCAGAACTGGAAGACAATAAATCTCTGTTTAATCTAAATCACCCAGTCTCAGGTATATTTTCTCCTAGTAGCAAAAACAAACTAAGAAAATTCCCTAAATTCCAATACACAGAAATAACTTCTTAATATTTGGCATCTCCAAAAACTTCCCCCACCCCACATTTATGCCCTTTTCAAATAATAAAACATACATTTTCTCTAATACTTCTCAGATTATGTGGCTTTTCCTTCTCCCTCTCTATAAAAGTCAAGGAAGTAATGAAATTTGAATGGAGGTGTATATTTAGTTTTGTTTATCTGTCAATCAGTGCTAAATCTAGATCTATAATTTAATTTCTCATGTTAGATTTACTGCATTTTCATCACATTTGACTGTATGTTAAAACAAATATAGAACATTGCAAAGGACCAAATATGACAAACATGCATGTACTCACCACCTGAAATGCACAAATATTGATCTTTTTCAAAATGCTTCAGAATAAGTACCATTATTTTAAAATTTACATCCCTTATGTAGCTTTTCCCAGTCTTAGCTGTCTCCTTTTCTCCCTCCCTCCACAGAAACAGCCACTATCATTAACTTTACTATGTAAACTTTCAATGTACCAGCACAGAGATTTTGACCACTGCTATATCTTTGCTAACTAGAATAAGTGCTCAAATATTTGCTGAACAAATAAAAATTTATTGACAACCCATATCTAACACATGGTTACATATGACATAATATGTATTATTATATATAAAATATATGATGTCATGGTATTTTTGTGCACTTTACAACTGTATACAAGTGGTATCATACTATAGCTATGGAGCAACTTCTATAAGCAGCTTTTTTTTGTTTGGAGACAGAGTCTCGCTCCGTCCTCAGGCGCCAGGCTGGAGTGCAGTGGCGTGATCTCGACTCACTGCAACATCCGCCTCCCGGGTTCAAGAAATTCTCCTGCCTCAGCCTCCCGAGTAGTGGGACTACAGGCGTGCACCACCACGCCCAGCTAAGTTTTGTATTTTTAGTAGAGATGAGGGTTCACTATGTTGGCCAGGATGGTCTTGATCTCTTGACCTCGTGATCTGCCCGCCTCGGCCTCCCAAAGTGCTGGGATTGCAGGTATAAGTAGCTTTTTATTTAATATTAAGAACTAGATTATATATTTACTAAATATATTCACACATGCATATCTCAAACATTCATTTTATTTTTCTTCCCAAGTTTATTGAGCACCAATGTATGCACATGATCTCTATCTAAAGTGCACGATTGAATAAGTTGTACACTTAAATTCACCAGCAAAATCAAATTATAAAACATCCCATCACATCAAAAATATTCCGCATTCCTTTTCCTTTGCCCCTCATTCAAGGCAACCACTGAATTGCTCTTGGTCACTACATATTAGTTTGAATTCTATATATATCAAATCATATTACATGTATTTCCTTGTGTCTAGCTTCCTCCCTTAAACAAATTGATAGTGAGATTCATTGATATTGTATGTTTTAGTATGTTTTCCCTTTTTATGGAGGAGTGGTGTTCCAGTGCATGGACAGACCACATTTTGTTTATCCACTTACCTGTTAATGGACACTGGGCTGTTTGCAGTTTTGCGGCACCATGAACTTAGCTGTTGTGAACATTTATGTACATGTCATTGTGTAGACATGTTTTCATTTTCTCTTAAGAAAATGCCAAGGATCATATGGTAGATATATCTTTAAATTATTGAAAATTTCCAGCATTCTTTTCCCCGTATCATTCTTTCTTATCCTACTGTGACTCTATTTTCCTACATATTAAACTTTCTGAATTTGTCTCACAACTCTCTGAAACTCTTCATTATTTTTCTTTTTTTATTCTGTATTCAAGTTGCATGCTTTTCATCAATCTATTTCAAGTTGATTAATAGATTAATCTTTTTTGTAGGTCCATTTACTAAATGTTATTAAAATACATTAAAAAGTTGTATTTTATATGTAATAAAGTTAATAAAGTTAACATTGGATATATTTTAGGACTTTTTCATATTTTCTATTTCTCTGCTGTAATTTATTGTATTTTGTTCATTTTAAGTTTGTCTTTACCTTACTTGAACATCATTATACCTATTGCATTAGAGACTTTGTCTGATAGTTTCAGAATCTGGGTCATCTTGGTGTTGGCATTTATTACTTACCTTTTTCCTTAAGAATAGTTCACATCTTCTTGGCTTTTTAAAAATCTTATTTTGGGACCTTGAAAATGTTGTGCTGTGTTAACTCAATTCCATTACATTGTTCTACCCAAAGTATTGACATCTCTGTTTAGAAGAGAATAAACTTGGGTAGACACACATTTTTGAGATATCATGCCTAAGCTCAGTTAAGGATTTTTTTCTCTCATTTTTCTTATAACTTGTATTTTGGGTTAAAGGGTACATGAGCAGATTTTTTTTTTTAATATAGGTAAATTTATGTCACAATGTGTACAGATAAGTTTATTACCCAGGTTCTATATACATAGTATGCAAAAGGTATTTTTTCTGATCCTCTCTCTCCTATCCTCTACTTTCAAGCAGGCCCTAGTATCTGTTGTTTCCCTCTTAGTGTCTATGTATTTTCATTATTTAGCTCTCACACATAAGTGAAAACACGAGGTGTTCTTTTTTTTTTGTTCCTGTGCTAGTTTGCTTAGGATAATGGACACCATCTCCTTCCATGTTGCTGCAAAGGACATGATCTTGTTCTTTTTTTTCTGACCGCATACTATTCCATGGTATATACATACCACATTTGCTTTGTTCAGTCTACCATTGATGGGCATGATTGATTACATCAACCTGGAAACAGGTTGACTCCATGTCTTTGCTATTGTGAATATTGCTTCAATGAACATACATGGGCATGTGTTTTTATGATGAAACGATTTATATTCCTGGGGGTATATACCCAAAAATGGGATTGCTAGGTTGAATGGTAATTCTATCCTTGCTCTTTGAGAAGTCATCACACTGCATTTCACAATGGCTGAATTTACACTCCCACTAACCGTGCATAAACTTCAGTTCCCAGTATGTTCAGTTTGTCCTGTGCCTGCTTGGTTCAGGGGTCATCTAGAAGTAGGGTGAGTTTATGCATGGTCAGGGGCTCCTCTTCTGTTGCTCCTTCATTGCTGGGGTCCTTCTTGCTCTCTGGCAGCTCCTTTCATGCTTACTTCATCCAGACTTTTAGCTGCCCATACCACTGCAGTTGCCAGTATGACTGACTGCTTTTAGGACAGCCTCAAAAACACAGGGGCCTCATTTTATGCTCATCATCTTCTTCAAGTGTTGAGTCCTCTTAAAGTCTCCTTGCTTTAGATAAATCTCCAGAGTCCTCCAGTAGTTGTCTTTGTATTTTGTTTTGAATTGATATCTGTCATTTATGGATCAGTTCATTAGGCACATATTCATCTATATGCTTACTTTTTCATTTTAACTGTTTTACAGTGTTCTTATAGACTGTTCATATTCTTATTTATTTATTCACATACTGAGAGATCTTTAGTTTTCTTTTTCTAAAATTTTTAACTATACAAAAAATGTACAGTAAATTTCAATTATACTTATGTCTTTCTGTGTTTGTACTGGCGAGTATACACCAAGAAATGGAAATTTTGGGTCATAAGGTATGCACATCTTCAACTTTACTAGATATTGCTAAATTATTCTTCAATATGTTCGAAGCAGTTGTACTTCCATCAGCAGTTTTGTAACTTCCCACGTCTCCACATTGTAGCCAATATTTGGTATTCTCAGTTATTTAAGTTTTTTAGTGTTCTAGGGTGGGGAATATTATCTGGTCGCTGTTTTTATTTACAGTTCCCTAATTGCTAGAGAGGTCAAGCAAATTTTCTTGTTTATTGACTCTTTTCTACCTCTCCTGTGAGTTGTGTATTCATAGCTTGTTTTCTTCCATTTTTCTGTTAAATGTTTTTCTTCTTATTAATTTGTGGAAATGCTTCATATACTTCCTGATTTCAGATCACTTGCATTACAAAAGTCTTCTTTCATTTGTTGCTTACTTTTTAAATTTATTCATGGTATAGTTTATAATACTAAAATTTTGTATTTTGATGTAGTCAAGTTTATCACATTTTACTTTATGATTTCTAGTTTCAATAATTTCTTTAAGAAATCTCTTTCTCTTTTTTCACATTATTCATTCAAAAATAGTTTTTGAACATCTATTATGCTACAGGCATTCTTCTAGGCACTGAAGAATATAGTGGTTAAAATGTATTAGGAAAG
>PVKP010027143.1:0-31631 GCA_004027715.1 Plecturocebus donacophilus | reverse complement strand
ACCATTCTGAGCAGGGAAGGATGGTGTGGAGGTCACTGGGAAGTGGGAGGCGGCTGGGGAGGGCTTCCATCATGAGCACAGAGGAGAAAGGCCAGGGACTGAATAGTGAGCTCTGGAATGCACCTGCCTTCCGACCCATCTTTTGTGAACAAGCAACCGTCTAACCATCCTGCCAACTCTCCAGCCCCATGAAGAGAAGGTGAGGGGTTTGGGTACCTTGTGGGGAGAAGGAGAGAAGGAGTAATCTTGTTCTCTAACCAGTAAAGAACTGATCAGGGCCACTGGGAATTTTCCTGTGAGCTGGGGAAGCAAGGGACCCTCTATCACTTAGATGTCTATAACCAGCTGTCCCACCTGGGAAGTCTTTTCTTGAGACATCTATAAAAGTACAATGACATCTAAGGATGTTTAATGAGTCTCCCCAAATAGGATGTTAGGAGACATCCTAACTGTCTACTAGTCTGAGACTTGTTGAATAAATGATATTACAGCTATACCGTGGAATATCACACAGCTATGGAAAAGGACAAACTCAATCTCTGTATCACCCTGAAGGGAGATTCTTAATACACAATGAAGTGAAAAAGATGAGTTGTAGAATCATGTGTATAGTACAATACATATATATTTTTGGTAAGTAAAAACAGACATAGAGGGCCAGGTGTGGTGGCTCATGCCTGTAATCCCAGCACTTTGGGAGGCTGAGATGGGCAGATCACTTGAGCCCAGAAGTTCGAGGCCATCTTGGGCAGCATGACGAAACCCTGTCTCTACAAAAAAATACAAAGATTAGCCAGTCTCATAATCCAGTGTAAAAATAAGTAAGTAAATAAATAAATAGATAAACATTTTTTTTTAAAAAAGGCATAGAGAAGGGAACTCTACAACAGTCTATGAACGTTGCTAACTTCAAGGGGTTGCAGTATTAATGGAGTGGGGGAGATTATGGATTTTTTACTTTGTTGTTTAGCATGTTGCAATGCATGTATTACTTCTATAATTAAGAAAATCTAATGCACGTTTTTATAAAAGTTCAAGGTGTCCTCAGATATGTTCAAGCCAAAAATGATCTTAGACCTGAAGCCCAGTCCCTGGCCCCTGGTAAGTATCTGTAAAAAATGTTGAATGAATGATGAAAAGAGGAAGAATGAAATGTTTGGCTCAATATCTCATTTCTTGGATGGTTTGTAAAGCTTTTAATAAAACAGGACCCTCAGGCAGTTGGTCATTAATGAATAACTCATCATCAGAGGTCTGGATTGAATATAAAACAGTCCCAGCAGTCAACCGTGCCCCTTGTTAAACATGGTTTCTGCTGCAGCCAGTCTAGATCCAAACTCATGTTCTAGCCGACAGCTTGGAGAGGAGTGATTGTCACGTTTCCTCGTGTAACCATCCTCATCTTTAGGGTTGACAGTTGCACTGCTGCAATGACGGGGAGGTGGGTGGGTGAGTCCTTTGGGTGTTGCTGGGATGTTCCATCCTGGGGCTGTGACCAGGAAGAGTGATGTCACCCTTGATGAATTTCTGAAGACTCAGGCAGAGTAGCTCACTATGATAACAACCTCTTATAAGTAGGCTTCTCTTTTTTTTTAGTAAACAGGTTGCTCGTTACTCTTTGACAGCTCTGACCTTGGCTGCAGAATGGGGTAGGTGGAGGGGCATTCATGGGGGTCCTTCTTATACCACGTCTTGTCTGATTTTTCTTCAGTCTCCTCCTCCTCACTTTCAGAGTGGAGTCCTCATGCACCACTGGGACTCCCCATCCCCTTCCTTATCTGTCGGTGTCTTGCTGAGCCAGGCAGACTCTTTGCTCTCCAAAGTGACAGTTCACTTTCTGATTCCCTGTTCACGTTTCCATTTTGCAGGTGACAGAGACCAGTGTGTTAGTCCTCTTAAGTAGTGTAGCAGGAGCCTCCATGAATAAAATGTTTAACCAAATGACTGACTCTAATGGAGCATTTTCAGGTATTTTGGTAGACAAAGGGATAGAATAATATAGGGCCAGGTTGACGTTCTCATTGCTAAATAATATTCCCCACCATTCCTTCCCACCCCAATTTTTTTTTGGAGACAGAGTCTCCCTCTGTTACCCAGGCTGGAGTGCAGTGGTGTGGTCATGGCTCACTATAGGTTTGACCTCCTGGGTTCAGGTCATCCTCCCACTCCAGCCTCCCAAGTAGCTGGGACCACAGATGTGCACCACCATGCTCAGCTCTTTTTTCTTTTTCTTTGTATTTTTTTTTGTAGAGACAGGGTCTCACCATGTTGCCAAGGCTGGTCTTGAACTCCTGGGCTCAAGCGATCTCCCCACTTTGGCCTCCCAGAGTGCTGGGATTACAGGTGTGAGCCACTGTGCCTGACCCATTTTCTCCCTTTTTATAAAAGGGATATGTGTTCAATGCATACCACTTGTAAAACGCAGAAAGACACCAAGAAAATCGAACAACACATTCCTCCACAATCCCTGTAGTCAAAATGACTCATCCCAACACATACACACACAGTATAAATATATATTTACAAAAAAGTATACTTTGCATATTCTTTTATAGCCAGTTTTTTTTCATGTAGCAATATATTGTGAGTATAGTCTCATAACTATAAATATTCATCTATACCATGAGTTTTCTTTCCAGTTGGAAAAATTTCAAACTACACAAAACATAAAAAATAATAAAGATCTCTATTATCGCAATCCTCAGGGGTAACCATTATCACTTTAAAAATGTTCTCTAGGCTTTTTTTTCTATGCATCAGCACACTAGAATGTAATCCCTATACAGGTGCTCCTTGATTTACAATAAGAATGTGACCTCATCGTGAGTAAAGGAATGTACTGAATACCTATTGCTTTCTCACCATCATAAAATGAAAAAATCAAATCATCATAAGTTGGTGACTGTCTGTAGTGTCTTGACTTCCTTTACCCACCCCTGTGTCCTCAGCACCTAGGAGAAGGTCTGACATGTAGCAAATGCTCAGTAAATATTGTTGAATAAATGCAAAATTATAAAACATATTTAGTAGGGTTCCTGGAGTAGAATCTGCTTCTATATTTTTTTCCCCAAAGCTTGGAAAACCCTCATTTAAAATGTTACATGTATTTTCTGCTTTGGAGAAGATGTTACATCTATTTTTCTGCATGGAGTTTACCTTTGAGCAGGACCATCCCTTGCTTCTGGGTGTGAGCACTGAGCACTTGGTGAGCAGAAAATAAGCAAAATAACTATCCATGGTTCCTGGGGATGCCCTGAACGCTCAAATACTGAAGCTGCAGATGGAGCAGTTAAGTATTCTAAAGAGAACCTATAGCAAACTGTGTTAGTTAGTAGAATGTGCCCTTGCAGGGTTGGAGAAAAATCTGTTTCTAAACTTAGAGTTTGGCTGCCCCAGGTCTGAACGCACTTGTTTGCTCTTGGGAGACAGGGTGTGCATTCTCATCCAAGCATTTGCTTGCTGGAGTTGAGGATTGAGGGCCAGATGGTGGCAGAGGGATATGCAGGCTTGCCCTTGGTCTCACCTGAGGCTGGAGGAGAAGGGCCATGTCTGGTAAGGAGTACCCTGGCCTCCAAAGTTGGCCTCCCTCATGGTAGTAATGTACTGAATCCAATGAGCACACTTGGACTTGCCCTTCTGGCCTATGTGGTTGTCTTGTTTGGGCTACGGGGTGATGTGGGGATGTCCTCTGGAGGAGAGATATTCCCATGTTTCTCCAGGGAGCATTGTTGGTCTACTGGGCAGGAAGCCTTATTTCTCACGTCTCTTGGTTCAGAGGAGCTGGGTGGGGACGTGGAGGGGTGGCGATATTCCTAGAACATCCTCCGTGCAGGATGAGTGTTTAGGCAGGAAGTTTTATGTAAAAAGCTTGGATGTTGAGTCTTAGCAACTACTCTTGGCAATAATTTTAAATTAATCTTCATGGTACTGTATCTCTCCTCTTATTCTGTTGTCTATAGTAGCACCCGACAGGCTGAGGATCTATCAACATTTTAAATGCAAATACCCTTTGACCCAGAATTACCACTTCTAGGAATCTCATATAAAGAAATACTAGTGTGATGGACAAAGAAACAAGTAGCAATGTTCTTTGCAGTATTGCGTGCAATAACATAAAACTGGAAATAAATACTGGACAAGTGGGGACTGTTAGATAAACCTTGGTATATCTGAACTAGAGTGAGGCCGATCTATGCACACTGTCATGGAAGCTTCTCTGACACATATGGCTGAGAATAGAGAACAATCCTATTCATACAAGAAAAAAATCAGTGCCAAAATATATGTATGTAAATGCACAGAAAAATTTTGCAAGTGTGCCCACTTAGTAAATGGAACTACCTCTAGGGAGGGCAGTGGAATTATATGTGTGGAGTATATATGAATAATAATGATGGTAATTAATATGAGAGGTGACATTTGTTGAGTGCCCACTCTGGGCCAGGCGCTGTTGAGGGGCTTTACATGAATTCACTTGCTCAATGCTAATGATGACACTATGAGTTGTGATTATAATCTCGATGTTACCGATGAGGAAATAAAGGCATGACTCCCGGGGGGTTCTCTACAAGGAATACAATTGGAATGGTGCCCTAGGAATACAATTGGAATGGTGGCCCTGGAATTGTGCAGCGCAGTGGGACCGCAAAGAGATGAGGTGAACATGCCTGACTTAAATAGAAGGTAGAGTCAGACCTTGAACCATTATGCTTGATTGCCTCCATTTTCCCCTCCTTTAAAGTGGCATTTACAGTGTGATTGTTTTTATGTATTATTTGGGAAACAAATAACTACGTCCTGGTCTCACCTGGATATTTGTAAGGGCCTGTATTCCCACATGGTTGAATGTGAGCCATCCTGCCTCCTGGGCTGTGGATGGGAGCTGCCCCCGCAGACCACAGCAATGGCACAGCAGGACGCCAACGCCAGAAGGACCCGTGCGCACATTCCTGAGCTCAGGTGCATGGGTTCCTGTGGAATTCTCAGAAATAGTTGGAGCTAATTCCAAGCCATTAGGCTGCTTGTGGGCTTGTACCTTAATAATTTAGGAGTGACAAGAACTTCTTCAAGGAGTAAAAGACTATTATATAATTGCACAAAACTCAGGCTAAGGCCTGGGACATGAGGGATTATATAATCTCTATATGAAACAAAAATAGGACTATATTATGCATTGTGCATGTGAGCTGATTTTCCATTCAACATGTCATGAAATGCTTGGCAGCCTTTGAAAAAAGCTAAGGTGGCTACTAGCTGTCTCCTATGTGATTGCTGGCCATTGTGCAGGTAGACTATAATTTGCTTCTCAAATCCCCTAGGGGGCATCGATGTCACTTTCTAAATCTAAACGATGTTGCAGGGACATCCCTGGCCTGCTGTGGCTTGAGCGTGTCTGACTTTCCTAAGGAGCTTGTAAATGTGTAGATCCTGGGCTCACCCTGTGTAATAACTACTGCTCCATAACAAACTACTCCCAAACCTAGCAGCTTGAAACAATGACTTCATTTGCCTCACAGAGGTTTTGAGAGTCAGGAACTAGGGAGTGTCCTAGCTGGTTGGTTCTGGCTTGAGGTCTCTCAGGAGTCAAGATGTGCTTCAGACTCAACGGGGGCTGGAGGATCCGTTTCCAAGGTGGCTGTCTCACAAGGTCTGTGAGAGAACACACAGACAGAACCCAGCTCCTGGGTTGGCAGAACCCAGCTCCTGGACCTGCAGAATTCTCTATAAGATTGCTTGAGTGTCCTCATGACATGGTGGCTGGCTTTCCTCCACTAAGAGTGACCCAAGAGAAAGCAAGGCAAGGCTGCAGTGTCTATTATGACTTAGCCTCAGAGGGCACTCTGTCACTTCTGCAATATGCCACTGCATTAGTTATAGAGGCCAGCCCTGTTCAAGGTGGGAGGAGACTGTAACAAGGTGGGTGTAAATACCAGGGACACAGAGGGAGGCAGGAAACACTGAGAATCATCTTAGGAGATTCTGATTTCACAGGTGTGAGTGGAATGCAGGCATCCCGCCCCACGCCTTCACCCCTTTTTTAAAAACTTTTTCTTTTTTAGAGGTGATGTCTTGCTCTATTGCCCAGGCTGGAGTACAATGGCTTGGCCATCACTGACTGCAGCCTTGAACTGAGACTGGATACCACAGGTTAGGAGATTTTGATTTTGCAGGTGTGAATGGAATGCAAAGACCCTGCCCCTCTCCTACCCCTTGCCCAGCTAATGCCCCCTCACCAACTTTTTTTTTTTTTTTTTGAGATGAAGTCTTGCTCCATTGCCCAGGCTGGGGTGCAGTGGCACTACCTTGGCTCACTGCAACCTCTGCCTCCTGGGTTTAAGGGTTCCTCCTGCCTCAGCCTCCTCAGTAGCTGGGATTACAGGTGTGTGCTACCATACCTGGCTAATTTTTGTATTTTTAGTAGAGATGGGGTTTTACCATGTTGGCCAGGCTGGTCTCAGACTCCTGATCTCAGGTGATCTGTCTGCCTTGGCATCCTAAAATACTGGGATTGCAGGTGTGAGCCACACCTAATACTCCTTTTTAACAAGTGCCCAGGGTAATCTGTTGCGGGCACTCTGAGCATATCTTTCAGAAGACACCTGTACATCCATGATCGCTCACATCTCTGATTATTTTTTTTGAGGATAAATGTCCCAAGTAGATTTCCTAGGTAAAGGGGACACCCAAGCATAATGCTATTGGTATCTTCTATCACGCCATTCTCTAGAGAGGGGGCCAGGCTGCACTCTGGATGTGGAGCCTTGAAAGACCCTTCAATCACACTGAGTTGACTATGCCAATCCTGTTTGCTTATTTTTAGGGTGGGACTGGACAGGAAGAGATGACTAGAGTGACGGGGCAGAATATATTTTGCGTTTCTTGCCTGACATCAGCAAAGCACTGAGGCTGGTGGCAGCGGTGAAGTTGTCAACCAGAAAAATGCATTAGCTCAGCACAGATTTACTAACTCAGTCTTCAGTTCGTCTTCAAGGGGGGCTGCAGATGGGCTCCTGAAATTTGCTTGCCCTGGGGTGTGGGAGTGAGGGGACAGGAATGCCACTTTTTATCTTTGGTTTGTGTATACAGTAGAAGACTTTGATCAGCCCTGAAAATGACTCACTGGCCTGTAAATGGACATTTTAAGAAAAGACACTGGGCAGATTTCACTTTGGGGTCACACAGACTGAGGGTTTAGGTCCCAGCTCTTCCTTGTTTCATCAGGAGAACTTTGGTGTAACTTGGTTCTTCTGAGCCTTGATTTCTTAGTCTGTATAATGGAGGTAATTATTATAATGTGTGTGTCTAACTTTGAGATTTAAAAAAAAAGTAAAAAACCTAAATGATCATGTTGGGGGTCATTTTGAAAATCAGACGATCAGTTGTGCGTGGCTCTTCTTCTGATAACATCTATCTGATGTATTGAGCTAGCTTTCCCAACCTCTGAGTTAATGTGGTTTAGGTTAGTCCCATTCCTAGCTCCCTGGGTAGGTGATTTTGTTACAGGAAAGGGGTACCGATTGAGACCCCAAGAGAGGATTCTTGGATCTCACATAAGAAAGAATTCAGGGTAAGTCCATAAAGTGAAAGCAAGTTTACTAGGAAAGTAAAGGAACAAAAGAATGGCTGCTTCATAGAGCTGCCCCGAGGGCTGCTGGTTCCTCATTTTTATGGTTATTTCTTGAAGATATGCTAAACAAGGGTAGATTATTCATGCCTCCCCTTTTTAGATCATATAGGGTGATTTCCTGAGGTTGCCATGGCATTTGTAAACTGTCATGGCGCTGGTGGGCATGTAGCAGTGAGGACAACCAGAGATCGTTCTCATCATCATCTTGGTTTTGGTGAGTTTTACCGGCTTCTCTACTGCAACCTGTTTTATCAGTCAGGACTTCATGACCTGTATCTTGTGCTGATCTCCCGTCTCATCCTGTGACTAAGAATGCCTTAACCATCTGGGAATGCAGCCCAGTAGATTTCAGCCTCATTTTACCCAGGTCCTATTTAAGATAGAGTTGCTCCGGTTCACACGCCTCTGATGATTTTCGCTTTGGCCAGCCGGAGGACTTATTGCTTCCCAAGCTACAACAAGGTTCGGGAAAGGCACATGACCCCTGCCGATCCAATCAGAGTGAATTCCAGGACTTGTGAGAGATATCCTGAAAAAGATGCTTTCTTCTTCTGCTGAGGGTCTGAGCTGATGGGATGTAAGCCAGGGGCTGTTGTCAATTGTTTTGTTATGCTGGGGGAAACACCTACCCGAGAGTGACGCCAACACAGAGACAAAAAGTAGAGAAGAACCAAATCTTGATTCTGTCTTTTGAGCACCTGGATCAAGCTGCACCCGAACTTTCAAGTTATACCAGCCAGTGAATCCCCCTTTAGGCTTAAGTCAGTTTGATTTAAGTTTCTGAAATGTTCAGTTTTGCTTAGTAACAACTGAGGTAAAAATCATGTGGCTAAAAATCATGTGAAAGCCCCAAAGAGCAGCAAATTATTTATGTTAAATTTCCATGCATTTGATACCTTTGTTGGGGATGAGGCAAGGTTATATTTTCCTGGGTCACTGTCTCATCCCCTTGGGAAAAGGAATTACTGTGCTCATTTTGAAAAGCCAGACATCTGGCCACTCCTAGCGAACTAACATGATCTCTGTTTCTCAAAGCATGAGCATGCCTTTAGAATGGAACATTTTCTCTGCTTACTGTATACCAGACATGCTTCTGTAAAGAAATTAGCTTGTTTCTTTGTAATTCATGGAATAAAAACCTCAACAAAACCCTGAATGAATAGCATTTATAGCTTTGGATTTTTCTTCCACCCTTTTCTCATTAGATCACTGGCTCTTGCTACTAGCTTATATTATAATTTGCTATGATAGTTGATTTAGCACAAAATTTTATGAGACATGATAATTCATTACAACACCATTAATTTGTGTTCTGTTTTGTTACAAGAAAAGACTCAGAATGGATGGAAATTCTTTGTAAATTCTCCTCTACTGCATACTGTTAATAAGGGGAAGGAGGAGTGCTGGGTAGGTGGTGATCACGCAGTGTCTGCTACAAATGGTACTCCATAAATGTTTCTTTCACTCTTTCCTCTTCTGTCTTGTTAGAACATCACAACATACTAGAAGAACAGTTGTCTGCAGGCAGAATAATTCTCCCAGGGTCCATGAAAATCTGTTCCATAGCCAGTGACCTAAATATGGAGCCTGTGGATTCACATCAGACAGAGGACTGGTAGATGAGAGCTTTCAGGGCTGCTGCAGGAGTGCATAGGCTCTGACTCCGTTACTGACTCCATCACAGAATGTTACCATTCAAAGATGTACATCCTAGATAATGCTGGCAGCCAGGATCTGCAGAGCCCTGTTCCAAGAAGGGACTCCATAATCTCAGGGAGCTTGAACCATTCTGTTTGCCCTTCAGCTTGCAGCCCTTGGCTTATGGCTCAAAAGATAGGGAGATGAGGGACTTTGAGGAGTTGGGAAGAGGCAGAAACAATGAGCGAGGAGGGAGATCCCTCAACACCAGAGGGGTGGGAGCTCTGCATATGCCTCAGTCCACTCTCTCGTGGGATCCTGGGGAAGTGGCTGGACCCCCCCGGTGGTCAGGTCAGGGAAGTGTAGAATGGTTGGGGTACACTGAAGGATGCTGGACCCTTGGTACTGGGCTCCCAGTCTCCACAAAGTTTCCTGTGGCCAAACTCAATGGATTCTGCAGAGTTGGATGATAAACCCACGAGTGAGGTCATGGGGAACTGAAAACCAAGAGTTTATCCTTTATTTCTTGGCCCCAGGTTAAACCTCTCAGATTCTAATGTGACCTTAAGGAGGGGGAAGGACCACCTCAAAACAAGGAGATTGATTTCTTGCCAACTCCATAGGTTGGGGGCTCAGAGTTGATTAGAAAATGAGCATGGCATTTATTACACATTTGATTTTGCAGGTTATTATTTGTTAAATGTTTACTAGTGCCACACTGCTGAATATTTTAACTTGCAGTATTGACTTTATTCTTTAAAGCAACTCCATAATATTAGATATTATTTGCTACAACAATTTACATTTTGTAGATGAGGAAACTTGAGTCTTAGAGAGATTAGGTTGCATGCTGTAGCATATGTTGCTGGCGCCCCTTCAAGCTCCACCCCTACCCCCTTGAGTTTTACCATTTTGGAGTCCATGGGTAGGACTTCCATCTCCTAGCATTGGCAGCTCTTTGCTCAAGGGCTCTCTTTGGCCACCAGATCCCCCATACATAGTAGGCCAGAGTGCCAGGGGGTTAATGCCTCTGGCAGCATCCCTCAAATAACATATGGAGTTAGAGTATTAATACCCCAGCTCCCTTGCTGCTTGGGTGAGTTACCATTGAGGCAGTGTTTAACACTGGTTCTCCAGCAGACTTCAGCTCCAGTGATAGCTCCTTGATACACACCCTTTATTGGTTCCTCCTCTTCCCCACTTCCCTGTGGTGCTTCCTGAGGTCACTTTCTAAATCAACTATGTGCACTCGAACCCTTGTCTTAAAGTAAGTTACTGAGGGATCCTGAACTAAGACATTTGCCCATGGTAAGTTGCAGAGCTGGGATCTAAATCTCATTCTGCCTATCTCTAATGCCTATGCACTTAGTCATTGCACTAGAGATTTCTTTTAAGCATGATATACCAGCATTTTGAGTGTCTGTAAGGACTCCATGATGTATAAGTTCTCTATCACTTGGCAAGCTTGAAAGTTGTGATCTCTGATGTGCTCATGTGAAGTGGGTGGAAACTACACATACCTGATCTTATTTACTATGGAAATGTCAGGGAGAGCAGCTTCCACAGGCCAATGCCAGGGCGCAGTTCTTCTGCTCTTTGGTGGGAAAGAGGAGAGAGGAGTGTGCTGCTCTGAGGAGGGGTCTGTGTGCCGATGCTGAGTCTAATTAGCATGCTGCTTGAGTACATCTCCTCCAAGCTGGCCATCTCTCAGCTGGGCGATAAAGTAATTTAACTAGGGCTGTCTTCCAGGCTAGAGCTCCTGAAGATTGCTCCCCATTTGTCATGGAGGAAAAATCAGGATCCACAGCCCCTGGCTTGCCAGTTTCATCTAGGCTGCACGTCATTGATCTTTGAATGGTGAAGTTCTGTGATGGGTAATGGAGACGGAGCCCGTACGCTCCAGCGGCCATGAAAACTCTTCTCAAACCAGTCCTCTGCCTGATGTGAATTCCATAGGCTGTGTGTTTACTCATTGGCAATGGGGTAGGAGTTGATGGACCCTCGGGGGATTCTTCTGCCGACAGATGCCTGCTCTGCTGGTTTGTCGTGATGTCTCTCAACAGAGAAGGACTGGGAGGAGGGAAAGAAATGTGTTTTGAATATGATTGCAGTGGAAATTGTATGTTTGCCTACATGCGGGGATCTGCAACCTTTTTTTCTGTAAAGGCCCCGATAGTAAACATTTTTGGCTTTGCAAGCCATATGGTTTCTGTTGCAACTATTTAATCCTGTCGTTGTACCGCAAAAGCAGCTATAGACAATATACAGACAAATGACTGTGGCTGTGTTCCAATAAAACTTTATTTACAATAGAAGGCTGAGTTTGGCAGGCCAACTGACTCTGGCCTACAGCACCCACCCTCTTTCCTTATAGGACCTGATTTTCATATCATCCTTCTCTTGTATCCCTTGTGCTCCCAAGAGATTGACTCCATCCTCAGTCATCGGGATGGATTGTGTTTGGTTTAAGCCAATAAGCATTCCATTTCTCTGCCCCCAGCCTCCCCTCCCCTGGACAGAGTGATTGATTCAGAGGTGGACAGGTGACTGAAGTCAGCCAGTCTGAGTGAATGTTAAGACTCTTCCCTGTGAGGAGGGAGAAAGGCAATTCGTGTTCGTAGATTCCATGGGTTTCAAGCATGAGACCTGGAGCTACTGCAGCTATTTCAATCTCATGAGGAAAGCCTGCTTGTGGATGAATTCAGCCACAATGAGAAAATAAGGATTATGAGAATTAGAAATGAAGAGTGAGCCCTGAGACTTTCCAATTGTAAATTACTTTTTTTAAAAATGCCTATCTGTGGCCAGGTGCAGTGACTCATGCCTGTAATACCAGCACTTTGGGAAGTTGATGTGGGTGGATGACTTGAGGTCAGGAGTTTGAGACCAGCCTGGGCAACATGGTGAAACCCTGTCTCTGTGAAAAATGCAGCAGGCCAGGCGCGGTGGCTTATGCCTGTAATCCCAGCACTTTGGGAGACCAAGGCGGACAGATCACCTGAGATTGGGAGTTTAAGACCAGCCTGACCAACACAGAGAAACCCTGTCTCTACTAAAAATACAAAATTAGCTGAGTGTGGTGGCAGATGCCTGTAATTCCAGCTACTCGGGAGGCTGAGGTAGGAGAATCACTTGAACCTGGGACACAGAGGTTGTGGTGAGCCAAGATCGCGCCATTACACTCCAGCTTGGGCAACAAGAGCGAAACTCCTTCTCAAAAAAAAAAAAAAAAAAAAAAAATTAGCTGGGTGTGGTGGCAGACACCTGTAGTTCCAGCTACTCAGGAGGCTGAGGCAGGAGAGTGGCTTGAACCTGGGAGGCAGAGGTTGCAGTGTGTTGAGATTGCGCCACTGCTTTCCAGCCTGGGTGACAGAGGGAGATGCTTCTCAAACAATAATAAATGAACGAATTAATTAAATGCCATTTGAGATGAGTTTTAAGTACTTAAGAATCTTAATAGGTTTTTATGTAACTAGACATTGTGCTTCACAGATATCACCTAAGTTAATAGTCATAACAACTCTATGCACAGGGTTTCTAATCTCTATTTAGCTGATGTTGAGACTAAGACATAAAAAGATTAAGTGGCATGGTTTGAAGTCATACAGTGGAGACAATCATGAGTGACCACCTGGAACCCCTCCTGCACCTCATATTTCAGCATTACATCCTGCCCCCGACTGCAGTGATTGATGGCTCTCAGAAGAGGCATATGACACGAGCTGAGCCCATCAGAATCCTCCTCTGGGATTTTTCTTTCTGGAGCTGGAGGAAAAGGGTTCTTTTTCTCTGTCTGTGCATCCTCATTTCTAGAAATCTTTTTTTATTTTTTTATTTTTATTTTTATTGCATTTTAGGTTTTGGGGTACGTGTGAAGAATATGCAAGTTTGTTGCATAGGTACACACATGGCAGTGTGATTTTCTGCCTTCCTCTCCATCACCTTTATCTGGCATTTCTCCCCATGCTATCTCTCCCCAACTCTCCACCCCCGGCTGTCCCTCCCCTATTTCCCCACGACAGACCCCAGTGTGTGATGCTCCCCTCCCTGTGTCCATGTGTTCTCATTGTTCAACACCCGCCTATGAGTGAGAACATGTGGTGTTTGATTTTCTGTTCTTGCGTCAGTTTGCTGAGAATGATGGTTTCCAGATTCATCCATGTCCCTACAAAGGACACGAACTCATCGTTTTTGATGGCTACATGGTATTCCATGGTGTATATGTGCCACATTTTCCCTGTCCAGTCTATCATTGATGGGCATTTGGGTTGGTTCCAGGTCTTTGCTATTGTAAACAGTGCTGCAATGAACATTCGTGTGCATGTGGCCTTATAGTAGAACGATTTATAATCCTTTGGATATATACCCAGTAATGGGATTGCTGGGTCAAATGGAATTTCTATTTCTATGTCCTTGAGGAATCGCCACACTGTCTTCCACAATGGTTGAACTAATTTACATTCCCACCAATAGTGTAAAAGTGTTTCTGTTTCTCCACATCCTCTCCACCATCTGTTGTCTCCCGATTTTTTAATGAACACCATTCTAACTGGCGTGAGATGGTATCTCAATGTAGTTTTGATTTGCATTTCTCTAATGACCAGTGATGATGAGCATTTTTTCATATGTTTCTTGGCCTCATGTATGTCTTCTTTTGTAAAGTATCTGTTCATATCCTTCGCCCACTTTTGAATGGGCTTATTTGTTTTCTTCTAGAAATCTTTTTTTCCACTCAAATCTGTAAGAGTGTAGAGGGAGCAGCCATTGTTATAGTATAACCCTCCCTCTGGTCGCAGTTGATTAGTTTAAAGGAAAAAACTTGACCCAAGAAAGACTATTCCTGTGCTGGTTTAAAAATATATCTGTCGGAGGCATTTGGATCAGAGTGACTCCATTTGGTGTAAGGGCTGGGACTGGCTGGGCTGCATTCTCAAAAAAAGGCACTCCTGGCCTCTAGCTGTTTATGGTTAAGGGAACAAATTAATAATGTTTACTAAGCAGACCCAGACTTGGGAGTGTCCAGATATCCCAATATCTGGAGAACAAAGGCATTCCTAATTTTGCTTTAAAGATAATATCAATTCTTACAAAATATAGTAATTAAGAAAATTATTCCTTTATCACACACCCTTGTCGTAGAGCACATCTCCCCATACATACAAGCATTGTACCCAGGGTGGATGTGTTCCTTCTCTTACTTTTGGGAACGTCCTACTCTGTCTATGGAGTAGCTGTTCTTTCACTATTTTACTTACTTGCCTTCTTTTTTTTTTTTTGAGATGGAATCTCATTCTGTCACCCCGGCTGGAGTGCAGTGGCACAATCCTGGCTCACTGTAACCTCAGCCTCCTGGGTTCAAGTGATTCTCCTGCCTCAGCCTACTGAGTAGGTGGGATTACAGGCATACACCAACCACACACAGGTAATTTTGCATATTTAGTAGAAATGGGGTTTCACCATGTTAGCCAGGCTGATCTTGAACTTCTGACCTCAGGTGATCTGTCTGCCTTGGTTTTCCAGAGTGCTGGGATTACAGGCATGAGCCACTGCGCCTGGCCCCACTTAATTTTCTTAATAAACATGCTTTTACTTTGCACTGCAGGCTCACCCTGAATTTATTCTTATGTGAGATTCAAGAACCCTTTCTTGGGGTCTGTGTTGGGACTACTTTCCTGTAAAATGTTTCTGGTGTCCACAGAAGCGACTATAGTGGGGAAACCACTGACTTTGGGTAAGTGGTGGGGTCCTGTAACATATTCACAGGTTCTTTAATACTCCCTCCTTCAAAAGGTGAAGCTCTCCCTTTCATTAAATGTGGGCTGAACTTAGGGACTTGCTTTAAATTAATAAAATGAAGGTATGTGATGTCTGAGGCTGATGATAAAAAAGATAGTTTCTGCCAGATGTTTTCTTTTTTTTTTTTAAAAAAAATGTGTAGAAAGTGAATGTTCAAAGTTTTCCTTCTTAAGAATAATAATAATTATAAATGTTAGAAATAATAATTTGTTTTAAAGACTGTCTTCAAAGCCTTCTTACTTTTTGCTAATAACTCTTTGTTAAGCCCTATCCTATGTAGCTGTAAGATATAAGGGAATAAGTACATTCTATCTCCTTGTACTTTAACCAAGATATCTGTGCTGGATGTACTCAAAGGCATGTCCCAGCTTGCAGCCTATGCCCCTTCCTTATTTGAACTTCCTCTTTTCATTTGTTCTCCATTGCCTTTACCTATTTAGAAAAGTTTTAAGTTGTTAGCCAATTGGGTTTTAGTTTAGATTGTGAGGTCTGGTGTCAACCAATGGAGATTGGACACAGCAGTAAGGACCCAATGTGTAAGGAATAAATATGCCTGCCTTTCCTTTGTTCATTGTACTCTCGTGGCAAGATGGCTAATGCGAGCACCCTTTCTGCAGAAGGTAAAATTGCCTTGCTGAGATAACTTTTTTGTCTGAATGCTCATTTTTCCTTGTGATATCTGGAAACAAGCATTTTGTCTCTAACAACATTTAAGTATTTATTTATTTATTCTTTTCAACCCAAATCTGTTTCAGGCAATGCTCTCTCTCTTAGCTTACTCCCTTCAGGTGAAGCCAACTGCCATGTTGTGCAGAGGCTCCAGCCTCCTGTGGAGAGGCCCACATGGAGAGAATCTGCCATTGCCAGCATGAGCTTTCCAGCCACGTGAGTGACTTCTTTTTGAAATGGATTCTCCAGCCCCAGTTAACAGCTTCAGATTGTTAACCAAAAAGTGACTGAGGCCATTAGAGGTTTATTTAGCCAAGGTTGAGGATGTACCCAGGAAAAACACAAATTGCAGGAGCATCTGTGATCTCTGCTTTTCTCCAAAGGGGGCTTTGTGCACTCTGCTATTTAAAGGAGAAAAGGCAAGAGGGGAAAGCGGTGGAAGGAAGGGGGATATGCAGTAAGGTAGATGGTTACATTCTTGTGAGGCTCTAATTAGCCTCAATACATCTAAATTTTAGGTAGGGCACAGTGGCTCACACCTGTAATCCCAGCACTTTGGGAGACCAAGGCAGGTGGATCACTTGAAGCTGGGAGTTTGAGACCAGCCTGGCTGACATGTTCTCTACTAAACCCCATCTCTACTAAAAATATAAAATTTATCTGTGTGTGGTGGCGTGTGCCTGTAATCCCACCTACTCAGGAGGCTGAGGCAGGAGAATCTCTTGAACCTTGGAGGTGGAGGTTGCAGTGAGCCAAGATTGTGCCACTGTACTCCAGCCTGGTCAACAAAGTGAGACTCTCTCAAAAAAATCAATCTACATTCTGCATATGAAAAGAGGGAGTAGAGGAAAAAGTCTATCATGTATTATCTCCCTCTCAGTGAATCTACATTTTACATAAAATAAACATGAAAAGAGGGGGTAGAGGAAATGAGGTCACAATTTGGGTTGTGAAATTACAGTTGACAGTTTGGTAACAAAAGGAAGACAGTATTGGTGGCTCAGTTCCTGAGCTTAACTTTCCCTTTGGCGTAGTGAGTTTGGGGTCGCGTAATTCTATTTTTTTCACAAGGTGATTTCTGGCATGGGAGCCACTGAGCCATAACCACCCAGCTAAGCTGCCCTTGGATTCCTGACCTGCAAGACACAAAATGAGATAATAAATGCTGTTATTTTAAGCCTTTCTTTTTCTGGATAACTCATTGTGTGGCAGTAGATAATTGATACAAGATCCTTCACTGAGTCTTTTGGGCTTGAAATTGAGAGAGTTGGGCTAATTTGGGATTTGGGATCTCTTGGCAGCCATTATTTCCTATCATAAAGATAAGAGTGCCAGAAGAAGCCAGTTTCTGAGCAAGAGAGGGGCAAAATGAGAGAGGGAGAGTGGGAGAGAGAAAGAGAGAAAAGAATAAAGAGAGAGAAGACTGGGATGTGTGTGTTATTTCTCCTTTTTTTGGTGATAAAACCCAGATTTCCCTTTGCAGGGATGACTCTTTTCCCACTCTGAGTTCATGCAGAGTCGATAGATTTGGCTGCACACCCTCGCTTCCTGGGTGATTATGTAATTTACATAGTTTTAGTACCTATATGAAGTCGTTTCTGAAGCTAGCCTCTGGGATTTTCAGTTATTTGAGCCAATAAGTATTTCCTCCCCACTTTTTTTTGCTAAAGTTGGTTTGACTTGAGTCTCACAAGTGAAAGGGACTTTACTGAAACAGGAGCAGAGAGAAGCAGCAGATAGAGATCAATAAATTTCTTGAGAATATGCAAATTCCTGGATCCAGCTATTCCCAAAACCCAGCCAAATCCTGTCTTCAAATTCCTGCTGCTGGGCAGCAGCAAGAGCAAACGTTTATTGAATGCTTATAATGAATTCTACCTTTTGCTAATTTAGTCTCTCTCACATGCAATGAAGAGAGTCTTAAAGGCTACAATATCCATTGCAAAAATATCCGAAAGGGAAGAGAATGTGCCAAGGGAAACAAAATAAAGTTTACAAAGAGACAAAAGTGAAAGGTCATGCAAGACCATAACTATGTCATGTGTACATTTTGCCTAGACCTTTCTCTGTATTTAGGGCACCCTGTGACAGGGATCTCAGCCCCATGGGGAGACCTTAATGGATTGGATGCTAAGCTGATGCAGGCTTGGGGAGTTGCCAGAGAAGCCTACGAGGCATAAATCTAAAAGCTCTCTGAATAGTTAAAATCAGGACCTAAATCTATCCTATTAAGAATGACAGGGATGGGCTGGGCACGGTGGCTCACACCTATAATCCCAGCACTTTGGGAAGCCAAGGTGGGCGAGTCATTTGAGGTCAGGAGTTCAAGACCAGCCTTGTCAACATGGTGAAAACCTGTCTCTACTAAAAATACAAAAACTAGTTAGGCGTGGTGACACATGCCTGTAATCCCAGCTACTTGGGAGGCTGAGGCAGGAGAATTGCTTGAATCTGGGAGGCAGAGGTTGCAGTAAGCTGAGATTATGCTGTTCCAGTCAAGCCCGGGGGACAGAGCCAGATTTCATCTCAAAAACAAAAACAAAACAAAACAAAAAAAAAAAAAAAAAAAAACAGGGATGGGAGATGACGTTGGAAGGGGAAGGTTTTTAAATTGAGAAACCATATTCTTCAAATATTCTTGTTTGTTTTTTCCTCTTAGATTTTTTTCCTTTTTTGCATAGAATATGAAGTTCAAATTCTACTTCTTCGCTTTCCAGAGGTGCCCACTTTTTAACAGTTTGGAGTGTATCCTTGTAGGTTTTTTTCTATGCATTTGCACACATATACATGTGCCTGTATGCAGTTTTGCATTTCCTTTCTTTTTTTATTTTTAACATAACAAAGGTGTTTATTTGGGGTATAAACTACCTTTCATTGAACAGTGAGATATTCATAAAGATCCAAAATAAGTGGACACACCCAGGGTGGTTTATAAGCAGAATAGCTCATAACCCTGGTGTGGAAAAGGCCATTTCCTGAACTCACAGAACAATGTCTTTAAAATTTTATTCCTAAAAGAATACAAGCTGTTCTGGATAAGAAAGTGGGAGACCTCGTGATAACCATTGTTTCTTTGGAATATATTCCATTTTATGTATCCAGTGTCATCTTTAATACAGCACATTATACAGAACTGAAGGTACATATATTTACTATAAATATTTATCTTGCATATACTGTACACATATGTGGTTTTCAATAGCTTCAAATATACTGGAAATTTTCGACTGGTCTCTTTGGTGAACACCAGGTTATGGGCTGCATATGTGGTAACACAATTCCAAACACTGTTCTTTGGTTCCAGCTCTGGTGGAGATCTCACTGTCAGAGGTGTGTGAACTAGAACAACTCCATCTTGAATAGGAGCTGGGTAAAATGAGGCTGAAAACTATTGGGCTGCGTTCCCAGATGGTTAGGCATTCTAAATCACAGGATGACATAGGAGGTCAGCACAAGATACAGGTCATAAAGACCTTGCTGATAAAACAGCTTGGGTAAAGAAGTCGGCTAAAACCCACCAAAACCAAGATGGTGATGAGAGTGACCTCTGGTTGTCCTCACTGCTACACTCCCACCAGCGACGACAGTTTACAAATGCCATGGCAACATCAGGAAGTTACCCTATGTGGTCTAAAAAGGGGATACATGAATAATCTACCCTGTGTTTAGCATATCATCAAGAAATAACCGTAAAAATGGGCAACCAGCAGCCCTCAGGGCTGCTCTGCCTATGAGTTAGTCATTCTTTTGTTCCTTTACTTTCCTAGTAAACTTGCTTTCACTTTAATCTATGGACGCATCCTGAATTCTTTCTTATGCGAGATCCAAGAATCCTCTCTTGGGGTCTCAATCGGTACCCCTTTCCTGTAACAAAGTTGTTTACCCAGGGAGCCAGGAGCCCTCTCTTGGGGTCTGGGTGAGGACCCCTTTCCTGTAACATCACAAAGGTTGATGACGTATGAAGGAATTATGGCTAATATGTGTTCCTTTTGCATCTGGGTGCTGCTGTAGCATAAATTCCTGGCAAGTAAATAAGACCTAGTTTAAAGGTGGTTAAGGAAATGAGCTAGGTGTTAAGGACATGAACTCATTTTCATCTTTGGCCAGTATTGAGTGACATCAGCATTTCCCATAGTCTTTGCTCTCTGGATACCTGAAGTATAGGACACAATTACATTAGAAACACATTTGGAAGCCTGGACTACTTGAAGTGTATTAAAAGTCTAAGGTTCACGTTCAGGATTTACGATTCTGATTTTTTTTTTTCCAAGACCATTTTCTTTCTTTTTAATAATACTTACCATATTATAAATGGGTCTTGTGCACACAAGGAAATCCTCATTTATAAAAAGAGATATTTAATATTCCAACAGAATATTATCCAATCCCTTGTTGATGGGCATTTAATTGTTTCCATCTTTTTTGTGTTTGTTTCAAGCACCCCCTTCTCCATAGATGTTTGTGCACATGTGTGTCTGTAGGAAAGATGGGTACTTAGGAACAGAGTTGAATAGGGTAGAAATTTATGCAGGTTTCCAAGTTTGATGTAATCTGCCATTGCCCTTGGAAAAAGCTGTGCCTTGCCATTGTGATGAGTTTTAAGCTCCAGTTACTCTCTGCCTTGTCAAGACAGGGCAATGGCCAGTGTTTTGTTTTTGCTAATCTGATTGGTGAAAAGATACCCTTTTGTTGTTTTATTGTGAATGAATTTCCTTTATGTTTTCAACTTTCAAACAACTTCCTTTTTCTTGAATCCACCCACCATCCCACTTCCTGCCACTCTTAGATTCCACATTTCCCTTCTTTTCCAAGTGAATCCAGCTGCCAGAATTCCTTCCAAGCTGTGAGGCCTCAGGGCTGGGCTCTTCAAGGGTATAATTAGCATAACCAAAACCCTGGCTTTAAACCACTCATTGCTTTCCTTTCAACACTGTGTTTAAGGAAATTAGGAAGATGGCTTTGATCACTTTTAGGAGGTGGTGGTGTTCTGGGCCTTTCACATTTGAGATTTTGCTGGGGGACTGGCTGCCAGTGGGTTTGGCAGAGAGAATGGGGTAAGGGTGTTGGGGGCAATGAAGGGCTTCTTGGGACCCCAGGAACATCTTGAATTGATGGTGATTTGCAATTAAAGCCAAAGAAAGATGTGCAAGTTAGGATTAGTCGGCATGTGCACTCCTGCTGTCTTTCTCCCTCTTAAACATTGCAAATACTGCCTCCCACCTCAAGATAATGTTGGACTAGCCCTGTACAGCCTAAAGATGCATCCGGACATATATTACTTCATTTCACATAGACCACCTGTGAGGTTGTGACTAGGAAAACCAAACTGTGAAATATGTAAGGTGTATGTGTATGTGAGTGGGAAGATGCTGGAATCAATAATTAAAATACAAAATACACATGTGCTAGGCACAGCGCTGAAGACCCGAAATGTATGACCTTATGTAGTCCCCACAACACCCCTGTGAAGTTGGTTCTAGTGTTATCCCCCTTTATAAATGTGGAAACCAAGGTTCAGATAGTTGAATTGCTTTGATTAAGACCACACAGCTGACTAGGACTCCAACTCCTGCCATCTTGCTCCCTCTTAAACATTGCAAATACTGCCCCCCACCTCAAGGTAATGTTGAACTAGCCCTGTATAGCCTAAAGATGCACTTGAACATATATTACTTCATTTCACATAGACCACCTGCAAGGTTGTTACTGGGAAAACCAAACTCTGTGAAATATGTAAAGAGGTTTATTCTGAGCCAATATGAGCGACCACAGCCCACGGAACAGTCTCAAGAGGTCCTGAGAATGTGTGCCCAAGGAGGTTGGGTTGTAGTTTGGTTTTATACATTTTAGGGAGGCAAGAGCTTTAGGCAAAGACATAAATCAGTACATGGAAGGTATACATTGGTTTGGCCTGAATGGTGGGCTGAAATTGGGGCTTACAGGTCATAGATAGATTCTGAGATTTTCTTTTTCTTTTTTTTTTTTTTTTTTTTTTTGAGGGGGATTTTCACTCTTGTCACCCATGTTGAAGTGCAATGGTGCGGTTTCTACTCACTGCAACCTCTGCCTTCTGGGTTCAAGCAATTCTCTTCCCTCAGCTTCCTGAGTAGCTGGGATTACAAACACTTGCCACCATGCCCAGATAATTTTTGTATTTTTTTTTAGTAAAGATGGGGTTTCACCATGTTGGCCAGGCTGGTCTTGAACTTCTGACTTCAGGGATCCACCCGCCTTGTCCTCTCAAAGTGCTGGGAACAGGTGTGAGCCACTACCCACAGCCGATTCTGAGATTTTCCAATTGGTAATTGGTTGAAAGAGTTAAGCCTTGTCTGAAGATTTGATGCCACTAAAAAGAGATGCTTAAGATAAGGGGGATTGTGGAAGCCAAGGTTCTTGTAGCCTCAGGGTAGCAGCCTTCGGAGACAGTAGGTGGTAAATGTCTCTTCTTGGACTTAAAAGGTGTCAGACTCTTCGTTAATCTCTGGTAGATCCAGGAAAGGCTGGAAAAAGGAATCTGTAGATTCTCTACAGATGCAAATTTCCCCCACAAGATCTGGCTTTGCAGGGCCATTTCAAAATATGTCAAAGAAATGGGCTGGGTGTGGTGGCTCACACCTGTTATCCCAGCACTTTGGGAGGCCTAGGCGGGTGGATCACTTGAGGTCAGGAGTTCAAGATCAGCCTGGCCAACATGGCAAAACCCCATCTGTATTAAAAAAATAGAAAAGTTAGCCGGGTGTGGTGGCGCAGACGTATAATCCCAGATACTCAGGAGGCTGAGGCACAAGAATCACTTGAGCCTGGGAGGCAGAGGTTGCAGTGAGCCCAGATAGTGCCACCGCACTCCAGCCTGGGCGACAGAGCGAGACTCCTGCTAAAGACAAAACAAAACAACATATCGAAGAAATGTATTTTGGGGTAAAATGTTTTTATTTTCTTCAAGATTTGCTGTCATGTGATATTATTACCACATTTGGGTTGGAATTTGGTATCCTATTGCCACAAAGAGTCTATTTTGTCAGTCTTGTTGTTACTGGAAAGGGGCCCTGATGCAGATCCCAGGAGAGGGCTTTTGGATCTGGCACAAGAAAGAATTGGGCGCAAGTCCATAAAGTGAAAGAAAGTTTATTAAGAAAAAAATAAAGGAATGGCTACACCTTAGGCAGAGCAGCCCTGAGGACTACTGGTTGTCCATTTTTATGGCTATTTCTTGATCATATGCTAAACAAGGGGTGGGTTATTCACACCTCCCCTTTTTAGATGCCATAGGGTAACTTCTTGAGGTTGCCATGACATTTGTAAACTATCATGGTTCTGGTAGGAGTGTAGCAGTAAGGACAACCAGAGGACACCTCATCACCATCTTGGTTTTGGTGGGATTATAGCTGGCTTCTTTATGGCAACCATTTTATTAGCAAGGGCTTTATGATCTGTATCTTGTGCCAACCTCCTGTCTCATCCTGTGACTTAGAATGCCTAATCGTCTGGAAATGCAGCCAAGTAGGTCTCAGCCTTCTTTTGCCCAGTCCCTATTCAAAATGGAGTAGCTCTGGTTCAAACGCCTCTGATATTATGATCTCTATTGGTACCGGTCAGCGGTGCCTAAAATCTGAAAGGGAAGGGGTGTAACAAATGAGGTGTGTCTGATTTTTCTTCCTATCATGGCCAGGCATTCAGTGATTCAGGTTTCTCTGGGGTCTTCTTGGTCAAGAGGGGGTCTGTTCAATCAGTCGGGGAGCTTAATATTTTATTTTTGGTTTATAAGGCAAATTTATTATCCTCATCCTTATTGCAGAGGAAACTGAGACTTAGGAAAGGTAAGTGGTAGAACTGGGACTTGAATGTAGGCTTTCAATATGCAGCTCCGTCTTTTTGACCCCCTCACAATCGAATAAACTGAAGACCCTAAAGGCCAGTACTTTTCTTGTTGAATGTGTATCTTCGTCTTGTAGACAAGCACAGACCACTTACCAGTCAGCATTGTCACATACTGGTAGACAAATTAAGACAAAAACTTGTTAAAGAAACAAAGTGACTTATTTTTATGATTAAAGAAGTAATACATGCCCATTATTCATTACTGGAAAGTTAGAAAATAGAGGCAACCAAAAGGACTTTAAAATGATCCATGTTGTGATTGATTTTGTGTGTCAATTTGACTGAGTCACCGGCTGCCCAGATATATGGTCAAGGATTATTCTGGGTGTGTCTGTGAGAGTGTTTCTGTATAAGATGAATCTTTGAATCTGTAGATTGAGTAAAGCTGATTTTTTCCCTGATGTGAGTGGGCCTGGCCCAGTAAGTTGGGGTCCTAAACAGAACACAGCTACTGAGTAAGAGAAAACTTCTCCTTCTGCACTACTTGAACTGGGACATCTGTCTTCTCTTGCCTTCAGACTGGAACCTACACTATCAGCTTTTTTGGTTCTCAAGTCTTTGGACTCAGACTGGAGCTACACCGTCAGCTCTCCCGGATCTCCAGCTTGCCAGTTGCAGGTCTGAGGACTTCACAGCTTTCATAATTGCATGAGCCAATTCCTGATTCCCTTTCTCTCTCTCTCTCTCTGTATGTATGTATGTGTGTGTGTATGTATATAATTTCTCTGGTGAACACTAATAAAACCCATAATCCTAGATAAGATCACTTTTTTCATCCTTTTGCTGTATAGTATTTCAGCCTTGCTCTTCCTTCCCTCCTGCCCTCCCTCCCTCCCTCCCTTCCTTCTTTTTCTGAGATGGAGTCTGGCTTTGTTGCCAGGCTGGAGTGCAATGGCACAATCTTGGCTCACTGCAAGCTCCGTCTCCTGGGTTTGAGTGATTCTTCTGCCTCAGCCTCCCAAGTAGCTGGGACTATGGGTGTGCACCACCACACCTGGCTAATTTTTTTGTATTTTCAGTAGAGACGGGGTTTCACCATACTGGCCAGGCTGGTCTTGAACTCCTGACTTTGTGATCCACCCACCTGGGGCTCCCAGAGTGCTGGGATTACAGGCGTGAGCCACTGTGCTGGGCCTCCCAGCTTTTTTCTATGCATTCACTTACACTGCTTTTTCATTTTCCTGTGGGGTCAGGGAAAGGTTTTTCAAGGAGGAGACAGTGAGGCAGACACCCAAAGGATAAGTAGGACTCAGTAAGTCAAAGGGTGGGAGGAAGAGCGTTCCAGGCAGAGAGAACAGCACATACAAAGGCTCAAAGGGAGGAAGGAGCTGCCTGAGAACCAGAAAGAAGGCTGCTGTGGCGGCTGAACAGTGAGCCAGCAGGGATAGAGGGAGAGGGCATGCCATAAAGGCTCTTTCTGTAGAGACAGGGTCTCACTATGTTGTCCAGGCTGGGCGATTTCTAAAGCTGATTTTATCACTGTAACCAGGACGCAAATAAGGGGGTGAGGGTGGGGGAACAAACCCAAATGACATCATGGAAACTCAACAAAAATTTTCTTCAACTGTTGTAGCCGTGGCAGAGAATTGTCAGGCAACCAAAATATGTAGGGGGTACAGAAAGGAAGGAGTTCTGTACTTTATCCCCATCCTTCTAAGACTCTAGAATGACGGCCATTTAGTTCAATAGAATGCCATCGAAATTCCCATTTACTAAGTCCCTGTTATATGGCAGGCCTAATGGTGAGTGTTGGAATTCTGTCTGTCAATGCCTCCCTGGAAAAGACTTAGAAACCATCATTAGGTGATCTGCTGTAGAGACGGCTTATGTTTGAATAGAGGTAAAGACAAGAAAAAATTAATCAGGACAAGTAATCAAAGCGAAATTAAATCTGTATGCTAAGTAGAAGTTCCACCATCTTCGCTGAGTGATTCGGATTAAATAGAAACATCTGTTTTCTTTTTCCTTCCTTCAACCTTTTTTCCCGTGTTGTTTTTTTACCTCTAAAAGTAAAGAAAAGTCTTAACAAGCACCTCAGTGAATGATGTGAAGTTCTCTTGGAGTTTTCAATTTGGCCGTATTGATTTATAAGGTCTTTTCAATTACTGAATTCTTCTTGGTGGCAGCGTGCAGGGCTCCCATACGTGAGAATCATGCTCTATTGATCCCGGGTACTTAGAAAGGGGCATTTGTGTGTCTGCAGTAGATTGATGAAGTTGCAAATAATGAAGCTTCCCACGCAACATTTATTAAATGAAAATCTAGAATTCATTAACACAAGAACTTGTCTTGTATTAGAAACAAAGAAGGGGCTTGAGAAAAAATAGGAACTATAGTAGTTATCATGAACATAATATATGAAGCAATTTGAATTCAAGGGAAGGCAATTTGGAATCTTATTAAATTTTCTTCTCTCCTTTTATTGTGTGAGCATGGTTGGGTGGCTTCTGGGGAGCCATCGATCAAAACCCAGGTGCATGGGGAGCTGGAGCCTGGCAAAAGAGACCAGTTCTCAAATTCTTGCTGTAGTTAAAATAGGATTACCACCCAGTGTTTGGTATCTGACCCAAAGCAGGAACTTAATAAATATAAATGAGAAATTCTAAATGAGTGAATGAATGAATGAGTGAATTATGGTAATGAATGATTACGAGAGATCACTGAACATTAGCTGTGGTTGCTGAGAGACTGGCACAGCTATTTAGCTAAGTCCAGTTAGACTCCATTCCCAATTCACTCACTCACTCACCCACCCAGCAAACATTTGTTGAGAATGGACCGTGTACAAGGTACTGTGTTAAGCACTGTGTTAGTTTTCCAGGGCTATCCTAACAAATCACTACAAAGTAGGTGCTTTAAAGCAGCAGAGATTTTTTTCTCTCACAGCTCTGGAGACTTGAAGAACAAACCTAGAGAAGGATTCTTCCTTGTCTCTTCCAACTTCTGGTGCCCAAGTCATTCCTTGGCGTACAGCAGCATAACTGTAATTCTTGACTCTGTCTTCACATGGTCATTTCCCTGTATGTCTGTGTCTCTGAATATCCCTCTCCTTATAGGGACACCAACCACTGGATTTAGGGGCTACTCTAATCTAGTATGACCTCATCTTAACTTGAGCACCCTGTTTCCAAATAAGCTCACATTCACATGTTCTCAGTGGACATGAATTTACCAGGGACACTATTCAACCCAGCACAAGCACTATGGGGGGCACGCAGATTGGTGCCCACCTGCTGTGAGCTAACATTTAAGTAGGGGAGATAATGAAAACACAGGCCAGACAATTCGTAATTGCAAACATATGGAACCAACCTAAGTTCCTATCAAATAATGAGTAGATAAAGAAACTATGGTATGTATACCCCATGGAATACTGCTCAGCCATGAAAAGGAACAAACTAATGTCTTTTGTAGCAACTTGGATGGAGCTGGAGGCCATTGTTCTAAGTGAAGTAACTCAGGAATGGAAAACAAATATTGTATGTTCTCATTTATAAGTGGGAGCTCAGCTATGAGGATGCAAAGGCATAAGAATGATATAATGGACTTTGGGGCCTCTAGGAGGAAGGTTGGGAGGGGAATGAGGAGAAAAAGACACAGACGATACAGTGTACACTGCTCAGGTGATGGGTGCACTAACATCCCCAAAATCACCACTAAGGAACTTATCCACGTAACCAAAAACCACCTGTACCCCCAAAACTATTAAAATAAAAATTAAACACACAGACAGAGAGTTGTGGCCCACGCTTATAATCCCAGCACTTTGGAAGGCTGAGGCAGGCGGATTGCTTGAGCCCAGGAGTCTGAGGCTATAGTGAGCTATGATTGCCCCACTGCACTCCAGCCTGGGTGACAGAGTGAGATCCCATTATTATTTTTTTTTTTAAAGAAAAAGAAAAACTGCGGCCGGACGCAGTGGCTCATGCCTGTACTTCCAGCACTTTGGGAGGCCAACACGGGGGCATCACTTGAGATCAGGAGTTTGAGACCAGCCTGGCCAACATTGTAAAACCTTGGCTCTACTAAAAATACAGAAATTAGCCCGGTGGTAGTGGCATGTACCTGTAATCCCAGCTACTTGGGAGGCTAAGGCAGGAGAATCACGTGAGCCTGGGAGGTGAAGGTTATGGTGAGCTGAGATCATGCCACTGCACTCCAGTCTAGGTGACAAAGTACAAACCTGTCTTTAAAAAGAAAAAAAAAAAAGAAAAACCACATAGATTTCTATGATACCCGCCAATGTCCAGTCCATCAAGCTGTTGACCTGCTTTGTCCTCTTGAGTTCTTCATGAAACTTGATGAAATAGGATGATGCTTATTTTTAGAGATGAGGAAATGGAGGTTCAGAAAAGTGAAGTCAAACAGCTAGTCATTGACAAGGCCAGATCTTACTGATTCTTTTTGCATGTTTATGGTAGGGAAGTTAGAAAACACAGAGAAGCATAAAAAAGATTAAAATCTAACCACATATAGTAATCATTTACACATTTTCGTAAGTAATCCTTCTAGAATTTGTAATGAATACATTTTATCTACCGAGCACCCCCCCACCCCCACCTTAGGAACTGGCCGTGTTTCCATGTATGCCTCCCTGGCAGGCTCCTGGAAGGCATGCATGGGCACCACCGCCCAATCCTGGCTAAGGTTGATTAAGTCAGGCACAGGCTCCTGGCCCACACTGACTCAACAGTCCTTTACTAGGGACTTGAGATAGAGACCAAGAGCTTCCAGCTTCATTCTTGTTGATGGCTGAAATGAAGCAGGCAGGAGTATGGAATGGGCCACACTGCATTATAGTATAGTTTCAGGAGCTGAGATGAGTGGTCTGCAGTGAGAGAGTAGAAGGAGGGCAATGAGAGTGAATTATGGAGATGCTTCCTACAACCCAGTCACATCTTACCCTTAGTTCTCAAAGTATCCCATGGCAAACCTTCCTTTTCCAAATCAACTAGATGGAAAGGGTTTCTGTTACATGCAGCCAAGGATCTTGGAAAAAAAACAACAACCATAAAGACATTTATTTTTTACCAAGATGCTTGGTGAAACGTCGTTCTGGAAAGTAGTTCTAGGAGGGATTAGTGTCACCAAAGCCATAGGTACTTAACTATCTTTTTGTCCTGCCTTCCCTGGTGTGTAGGCCATGATTCCCCTCATGGTGACAAGATGGCTGCTGCAGCTCTGAGAATCATATCCACACAAGATAGTATCCGAATCCAGGAAGGGAAGACAGCCAAAGCAGGAAAGGCACTTTCTCTGCATGTACCAATGTCTCATTGAAAAGAGTGGAAGATTACTTTCTGAAAACCTCTCAGCAGATTTCTCTTAGGTCTCATCAGTCAGATCTGGGTACCATGCCCACTTCTAGACCCGTTACTGGAAGAGGGGAATTGGTGTGCCATGACTGGTTTAGACAAATTGTAATTCATCCTCCAGAGTTGAACATATTTTTAACAGAGTCAAATCAAAGAAGGCAGAATGGTATTGGGAGAGTTACCAATAAACTACTCCAGGAGTGCTAATTAATAAACTGTCTATAACATTTTTCAGTCTATGATATTCACTTAAAATATTGTGACCATCTTTCCATTTTGATAAATACCCAAAGTGTATGCTTCTATCCATTTGTGATGGTTAATATTTAGTGTTAACTTGATTGGATTGAAGGATGCAAAGTATTGATCCTGGGTGTGTCCGTGAGGGTGTTGCCAAAGGAGATTAACATTTGAGTCAGTGGGCTGGGGAAGGCAGGCCCATCCTTAATCTGGGAGGGCACCGTCTAATCAGCTGCCAGCACGGCCAGGATATAAAGCAGGCAGAAAAATGTGAAAAGGCTCGACCGGCTTAGCCTCCCAGCCTACATCTTTCTCCTGTGCTGGATGCTTCCTGCCCTTGAACATCAGGCTCCAAGTTCTTCAGCTTTGGGACTTGGACTGGCTCTCTTTGCTCCCAAGCTTACAGATGGCCTATTGTGAGACCTTGTGATCATGTGAATTAATGCTACTTAATAAACTCCTCTTTATATATATATATATGAAGGATATATATATACATATATCCTATTAGTTCTGTCCCTCTAGAGAACCCCTGCTTATACACCATTATACTCTAAAGCAGTAATTCTCAACACAGGTGTTATAGACAGTGATTTCCGCTGCCTGATACCCCTACTTCCTCTGCTGTTTCCCTGGCAACGGTGCATTCTCCAACACAGTTGTCAAGGACAATTGTGTCTTTGTCTTTCTTTCCCACTTCTTTGTTAGAGACTATTTATTTTTCTCCCTTGGGTAAGACTTAGGTTTCCAGAGAGGAGTATCAGCTTCCTCCCACCTTACAGAGCTCCTGCCTGCCCATTCCTGAGGTCCTTATAGGATGGAGATGCAACACCAAAGGCTTGGCTGGGGAGTCAGGGACCAAGGGAAGGGAAGGTGCAGCAGAGCTTTAGAGTGGGAGCTGGGCTCTCTTTCTGGTAATGCTGGGTGCTGATCACCTCAAAGTGACCTGAGTAAGTACCCTGAGCAAGATGATCACAGCAGTGATCACTTCCTGTTCCTGTTGGCTTCATGGTTCAGCACACAGACTTTGGACTTGGGCTGACCTAGGTTTGAACACTGACCTTGCTACAAGGAAGCAAGTTACTTAAATCCCATGACTGTCAGTTTCCTCATTTGTAAAATGGGGTAAGAATATATGTTCCATGGGTAATAGTGTGGATTGGAGATAATGTACCACAAATGAGGAGTAGAGGGCCTGGCCTGTAGCAGATGCCCGAAAATTGATAGGTGCTGCTGGTGTTGTGATAATATTTTCTCTGTTACTGATTCCTCTCCTTGCTTCCAATTCTGTATATAGGGGAAGGATGAAGAACAACTGTGCTCCTCAAATTCCTCATCCATAAGGGGAAAAATCATTAGATGACATATTGTATGCAAAACCCCCAGCACGTGATAGATACATATGCAATATAATTAGTGGTACCACTACTTCTACTAGTAGGATGTTTATTTATGCATGTAGCAATTATTTGTCTGTGCCTTCTGGGAGCCAAGCCCTGTGCTTGGTTCTGGTGATTTAGCAGTGGCCTGGGCCAGCACAGGGATATGCCATCCCACCCAGGGGGGCTGAGATAGTCAACTGTGACTTGGGAGTAGACATCTGTGTACTAGGCCCTGTAAACAGAGCTCTCTCTTCTGCACTCCCTGGAATCGTGGAGCAGGAAGGAAGCAAGGACTGAGATGGTGGAATGAATGAGTAGGAATAATAATTCTATCAGGAAGAAGGGAGAACCACCAAATGCAAAGGGATGCTGAGGTCCTGCTCTTGTGGCTGCAAGGGGTGGAAGCTCTTTTGGGCAAGCCTTCTGAAGACTCAAGACATGTTTAAGTGTGTCCAATTCAGTGAGCAAACTAAGCCCAGGTCTCCGTGTCTGGGATTCCATCTCCTTTGGATCAGGAAACATGAGCTGTATTCAGAGACTTTTGGGAACAAGGACCCACCAGAGTCTTTTTGTCTGCTGACTTGATCAAAATAGGCAGGCCAGGCTGGAAGGATGCTGAAAAATTCCAGAAAAGGGAACGTTGGCTTTTGTTTATGGTTGACTTCAGCTTGCAGTGTCCAAAAGCATGGGCTCTGGAGCCAGAATGCTTGGGTTTGACTCCCCAGTCCTCCTGTTTCCAGCTATTTAACCTTCGTAAAACCACTCTACCTTTCTTAGGCTCAGTTTTCTTTTTCTTTTTGAGACAGTCTTGCTCTGTCACCAGGCTGGAGTGCAGTGGCGCAATCTTGGCTCACTGCAACCTCCGTGTCCTGGGTTCAAGTGATTCTCTTGCCTCAGCCTCCCAAGTAGCTGGGACTACAGCATGTGTCACTATGCCCAGCTAATTTTTGTATTTTTAGTAGAGATGGTCACCATGTTGCCAGGATGGTCTCGATCTCTTGACCTTGTGGTCTGCCTGCCTCGGCCTCCCAAAGTTCTGGGATTACAGGTGTGAGCCACTGTGCACACAGTTTTCTTACCTATAAA
>PVKP010027142.1:0-31997 GCA_004027715.1 Plecturocebus donacophilus | reverse complement strand
TTGCGGGGAGATAGCATGGGGAGAAATGCCAGATATAGGTGAAGGGGAGGAAGGCAACAAATTACACTGCCACGTGTGTACCTATGCAACAATATTGCATGTTCTTCACATGTACCCCAAAACCTAAAATGCAATAAAAAAAAAAATCCCAGGTAGAGCAATAAGGCAAGAAAAAGAAATAAAAGCATGCTGATTGGGAAAGAAGCAACAAAATTATTTCTATTTTACAATGACATGATCTACATATAAAATCCCAAGGAATCTACAAAAGTACCTTCTAGAACTAACAGGTTCAGCAAAGTTGCAGAGACAAAATCAACATACAAAAATCAATTGTGTTTTTCAGACTAGCAATGAAGATGTTGGAGCCATAATTAAAAACACAATACCACTTAGAAAAAAAACTCAACAATAATGGCATGCTTAAGTATAAATCTAACAAAATATAATAAGACTTGTATACTGAAAATTGCTAAATGCTGATGGAAGAACTCAAAGATCTAAATAAGAACAGAAAAACATACCGTACCCAAGGAGTGGAAGACTCAATATAGTAAATATATCATTTCTCCCCCAATTTAATGCAATTCCTGTCAAAATCTAAGCAAGATTATTTGTGGATATATGCAAGCTTATTCTAAAGTTTATATGAAAAGGCAAATGAACTAGAATAGCTAAAACAAATTTGAAAGAGAAGAATAAAGTGAGAGAAAACAGTCTACCTCATTTCAAGGCTTATTATAAATCTTCATTAATCAAGACTATCTGTTATTAATGAAGGAATAGAAAGTATAGATCAATGGAACAAAATGTAGAACCTAGAAATAGACATAAACATGTCCATTTCTAGACATGTCCCTTTTGATAAAGATGCAAGACCAATTCAACAAATGTTGCTGGAGCAATTGGACACTCATAGACAAACATGGAAACTTGGCCTAAACCTCTCAACTTAAAAATATAACTCGAAGTGGATCAAAATGTATAGCTATAAAACTTTTAGAAGAAAAAAGAAATCTTTGGGACCTAGGAATTCACAAAAGAAAACAGTTGATAATTGGACTTAATTGAAATTAAAAATTAGTTATGCAAAAGATCTTTCAATTTTCATATCTTTCCATTAAGATGGAAAGATATCCTACATCCTGGGAGAAAATATCTGTAAATCTCATATCTGACAAAGGACGTGTATGTAAAATATGCAAAAATACAAAACTCAACAGTAAAAAAAACAAAAACAAAAACAGACGAAACAAATCAAAACAAAATCCAATTAGAAAATCAGCAAGGGAAATGAACATTTTAAAAGAGGATATATGGATGATGAATAAGCACATGAAAAGTTATTAAATCTTATTAGCTATTAGAGAAATACAAATTAAAACTACAATGAGATATCACTATACACCTATTTTCTTAAACAGCTAGTCTCCTGAAAATACTAAACATATATTTAACAACTGATTAAGCAATCACACTTATTGGCATTCATTTTGTAATTGGCATTCATTTCATAAAGATGAAAACTTACATTCACACAAATCCTATAGACGAACATTCATAGCAGATTATTTTTAATAGCCCCAAACTGGAAACAGCCGAAATATCCAGCACTGGGTTGTTAAACAAACTGTGATAATCCATACCATGAATATGACTAAGCAATAAAAAGAACAACTATTGATACATGCAACAACTAGGATGAATCTCAAGGATATTATGATGAGTGGAAAAAACCCATTTCAAAAGGATACATAGTGTATGATTCTTTTATATAACATTCCTTAAATGAAGAAGTTATAGAGATGGAGAACTTGCTGGTGATTCTCTAGGATTTAGTAATAAGGTATTAGGGTATGTATGGGTTTAACTATTAAGGAGTAGCACAAGAGAGATCTTTGTGGTTATGGAATGGTTCTGCATCTCGATATTAGTGGTGATCTTACACAGCTACACATGGATTAAAATTGCATGGAACTCACACACACACACACACACACACACACACAAAACCAAATATATGCATGTCACACTGGTGAAATCTGAATAAGGCATGTATATTGTATAAATCTCAATTTTTAAGTTTTGATATTGTACTATAGTTACATAAGATGTTATCACTGGGGAAACCAGTTAAAGGCACTCAGAACCTCTGTAATATTTTTGAAATGTTTTGGGGCTCTATAATTATTTCAAAATAAAACATTAGAAAGTGTGAAAAGATAACAGGTGTAATAATTTAAATTGTTATTTTATTTAACCTAATATACCAAAAACATTATTATTTTTATATACAATCAATATGAACAGTTATTTGTGAGTTTTTTTGATATGAAGTCTTCAAAATTTGATATGTATTTGAGACATAAAATCTGATGTGTATTGTACACATGTAGCCACATTTCAGGTGCTTACCAGCCACAGGTAGCTAGTGGCTATTGTATTGAATAGCTCAGGTCTAAAGAGATTAAAAGTGATTTGCTCAAAGTCGCATAGCTAACTTAGCATTCACTCATCACTCATGCATGCAACCCCTTAATCAATTAAAAAATGGGTCTACTGAGTGCCAGGAAGTATTTTTTCTATGAGGAATCTATAAATAATAAAATCTGTTTTTCCCAGACCAAAGAGAGACATATAATCAAATGATTAAAGTTCAGCCAAAAGTGCAAACGTTGAGATATATACAAAAGTAAGTAGCTGAACAAAACAGAAAGGTATCATCTCTGACTATACAGGTCAACAATGACTCAGGAATAAACTAGATTGTTTATAAACTTATCCACTTCAATACACTTACAACCAGAAAATTTAAATCATAGTTTTCAAAAGGCACTAATTTTGTGTGCTTGAATGACATAGTCATTTTGAGAATCCTCAAGTCTAAAAAAGAATTCTCTGCAAACATTGCTGAAGAAAAAGACTACTCTATAATTCCATGTACATTACTTTCCACCCCAACCCCCAGACAGCTTCTCTCAGACTATTCTCCAAAGCCAAATGTTTTCATAGGGATAAATATCTGTGATCCATGTAGAAACAATTTATGCTTATTCCCATGATAAATTTTGAAGTTAAATGCAGCTGTATGTCAGGAATATCTTCCTCAGAAGGTACATTTTAATGGGGTATTTTTGAATGCTTTTAAAAAAAATTGTTGTAAGAGTAATCCAGTGTGCTACTTTCAAGGAATAAGAATTGGAAATTGTAGAAGTCTTTCAGGTGTCCCATTTGTAATGCAGGCAGAAAATAGTTCTGCTTTGCATTTTAACTTAGCAGACTACTAGTTGAGTGAAGTATAATACATTTAGAAAGCAATCATTGCTATTTATTTAACATTATATATACTGAGATTAAAGCAAGAGAAGAGTGATTTAGTCCATTATAGACAAACTAAAGAGGTAGTGAACTGCACTACATTTTCATTGCATTCATTCAACAAACATGTATTTAGTCCAGCACTAGTCAGGATAGGCTAGGTGATGATGTGGTAACAGAGTCTCTAAATTGAAGTGGCTTAACACACTTTTTTGTTTTGTTTTTGCACATAGTACATGTCTACTGTGGTATGGCATGGTACTTTGCTGATTGTGGTCCTTCACTGACTCAGTTTCATCTTAATTATGCTTTTATGATCACTACAGTAAGAAAACACAGCTTGGCAAATAGCACATTGGCTTTTAAAGGGTCCTCATTTAAGTGATATATGGCATTTCTGTTTGTATTTCATTAGGCAAAATGGCCACACAGCTATCCATACCTTTAAAGGGCTAGGCAAATGCAAGCTAACTGTCTTCTTGAAAGGAAAAGGAAACTGGAATAGTTTTAAAGAGCATTGATAATTTCTGCAAGCCCCTGCTATGTACCAGAAGTAAATCTGACAACATCCTAGTTTAGGAGAATTGTACCAGTCTTGTGGGAAAATGCCCAAGTAGGGGAACAGTTTATTATGCTATGGTATGTGAAGTTCTTTTAGAGAGAGAGAGATGAACAAAAGAATGCCATGGGAATACCAAGAACAGAGTATCTAACTTTGCCTCAGGAAGCCAAGAAAGATATATCTCAAGTATAAGCCTTGAGGGTATATCCAAGCACTGAGCATTAGAGATGGTGGATTTACCTAGTAAAAGGAAATACTAGGAGTAGTTATATATATGGAGGGAGAGGCATGGTGGCTAGGGGTAGAGAAAAGGCAGGCAGGGAGAGATCATTCTAGACAGAGGAAAGTGAAAAGACTCTTGAAGGAGGGGCATAAGAGCCATTGGTACAGGCAGGCAGGGAGAAAGGCGGGGAATAATGGTAAAGAGAAGGATTGGGCCAGATTACAAAAGATGAATGCCATAATGAAGGATTTGGCCAGATTACAAAAGATGAATGCCATAATGAAGGGTTTGGCCAGATTACGAAAAATGAATGCCATAATGAAGGGTTTAGATATTTTCCTAAGGGCAAGAAGAAATCAACAGAATTTTGGCAGTCAATCAGGATTTACCAAAACACCTGTGGCAGATTCAGAATGCCTGAATGCTGCCAAAGCAGGATAAGGTGTATACTTGAAAGGACAGTCTCAAGAAAGTGAAAAGATAACCCACTGAATGAGAGAAAATATTGGCAAATAACTTACCTGATGAGTTACTTGTATCCAGAATGTATAAAGAACTTTTACTACTCAATAAGAAAGACAAATAACCCAATTAAAAATGGGCAGAGGGTCTGAGTAGACACTTTTTCAAAGAAAGTGTACAAATGGTCAATGAGCACGTGAAAAGATGTTCAAAATCATTGGTCATTGGAGTAATGGAAATCAAATCCACAATGAGATACTGCTTTACACCAACTAGGATGGCTATAGTCGAAAAAACAAATCAACAACAACAACAAAACAGACAACAACAAGTGTTTGGCAAGGATGTAAAGGGGAAATTTGAACCTTCATACATTGCTGGTGGGAATGTAAAATAGTATGGTAACTTTGAAAAATATTTTGTCAGTTTTTCAAAATGTTGAACATAAAGTTACCATATGACCCAGCAATGCCAGACTTGGGTATCTATGGAAGGGATATGAAAACATATTCACACAAAAACTTGTACTTGGATGTAAATAACAATATTATTCATAGTAGCTAAAAAGTAAGTATAACCCAAATGTTCACCAACCAATGAATGCATAAAGAAAATATGGCATGGATGGAGCTTGAGGCCCTTATTCTTAGCAAACTAATGCAGGAGCAGAAAACCAAATACCACATGTTCTCACTCATAAGTGGGCGCTAAATGATGAGAACACATGGACATATAGAGGGGAACAACACTCACTGGGGTCTATGGAGGGTGGAGGTTGCGAGGAGGGAGAAGAGCAGGAAAAATAACTAATACTTTAATACCAGGGTGATGAAATAATCTCTACAAAAAAAACTCATGACACAAATTTACCTGTATAACAAACCTGCACGTGTACCCCTGAACTTTAAAAAGAGAAAATATGGTATATTCCCAAAATGGAATAATATTCAGTAAGAAAATGAATGAGGTATTGATAAATGCTATAGCATAGATGATCCTTGAAAACATTATATTATGTGAAAGAAGCCAGTAACAAAAGAACACATTTTATTATTCCATTTATATGAAATGTCAGTAATGGTCAGCTATATATATATATATATATAGAAGGTAGGTTAGTGATTTCCTAGTGCTGGGGGATGGGGACAGGAGGGGAGGGGAGCTTGGAAGTGAGGTGGGAGGAATAATGGGTAGTGGCTTCTTTGGGGTGATTAAATGTTCTAAAATTAGATTGTGGTGATCCTTGCAAAACACTGAAAAGGTACTAAAAACCATTGACTAGTACACTTAAATGGGAGGCTTGCAAGGTATGTGAATTATATCTCAATAAATTGTTGAAATAATATATGGAACTATAAGAATCTTAGATTTCCAAGCACTTTGCTCCTTTTTTAACATGTGATTTGATTTCATCATCTAATTTTCTCCTCTAAAAGCAATACAGTTTGTGAATGAGAAAACCAAGACACAAAAAAAGTGTTACTTTGCCAAGGTCACACATCTAACTCCTCAGTACCACGAATCGAACTCAGACAGATTTTCTGACTACCCACAAGGGCAATTAACCATATGCTGGGGAAACATGAGGCAGGTAAGAAAAGGAAAACATTTCTAGTAAACGTAATTCAGTTGTGATAATCTGGGATTAAAAAGGCAAGTGGGTGTGACAGAAGTTTTTTTTTGCCTTCCACAGGGGCTTCAGAAGTGCTTCTAGCTGATAAAAACCATTCAAACTGAGGATTTGGGGCAAAGGTTTACACTCCGTTCTTTTCAATGCATATTACTACAGAGGGAGAGAGCAGGTGACTTTAAGTCTTCAGTAAGAATCATTTGAGGAGAAGAGAAACACAAAACAGCAATGTTAACTGCCAAAGCTTCTCTTGGGGAGTTTATTGATATTCCTAAATGATAGGACTAGAAAATTGGTGGATGAAAAGGCAACAGCCTTTAAGGGGAATTAATTTGGCATCTTGTTTTTCTGTGAGTCTCATTACAGCACTTGACAGGAAAATAGATGCATTTGATGGCATTTACTCTTTTCAACATAGCCATTACTTCAGAAATATGATCACTTTTGATTTTTCAATTCTTGCTAAAATAGTGTTTGATATAGTTTTGTTCTCTTTATGGAGTCTCTGTCTCAATTGGCTGAAAAAGATTGCAACCCCAGTGAAGTATGGCAGAAAATTAATTAATGTGTGTGGCTATTTAAAGATCATTCAGAAAGAACATCAAGTGGTGTGTTCTAGACTGTCTGACTTTGATCTGAACATTCTCTTCATAGAATGACACAGATTTCATGACTGGCAAAATGAATTAAAACATATATGTTTTTATTATTACTATTAGTATTATGGTAAGAAAACGTAACACACAATCTACTCTCAATAAATTGTTAAGTTTTCAATACATTTTAACATATGTTCACCTTAGGTACAATGTAGTATAACAGATCTCTGAAGCTTATTCATCTTGCTTGACTGAAACTTCATGCTTATTAATGAGTTACTCCCCATTTTCCCATCCCCCCAGATCCAGGAAACCTTCATTTTGCTCTTTGATTCTATGAATTTAACTATTTTAGATATCTCCTATGAGTAGAATCATGCAGTATTTGTCTTACTGTGACTAGCTGATTTCAGTTAGCATAATGTCCTCAAGGTTTATCCATGTTGTAGCATATTGCATAATTTTCTTCTTTTGAAACGCTCAATTGTATTCTATTCTCTATATGTATATACCACATTTTCTTTATCCATTCGTTTACCAATGGACCTTTTGGTTGTTGCTACAGTGCTGAAATGAACATAGAAATGCTGATATCTCTTTGAGAACCAGATTTCAGTTATTTTCATAAATACCCAGAAGTGGGATTGCTAAATCACATGATAGTTCTATTTGTAATTTATTTAGGAACCCCCATACTGTTTTCCATAGTGGGTGCATTATTTTGCATTCCAACCAACAGAGTATAAGGATTCCAACTTCTCTATATCCTCTTCAACACTTGTCTTTTTTTTTTTTTAAATGATAGTCATCCTTACAGGTTTGAGGTATTGTCTCATTATGATTTTGATTTGTATTTCTCTGATAATTAGTGACATTGAGCACTTTTTTCATGTACCTGTTGGTTGTTGGTATGTCTTCTTTCAAAAAATGTCTATTTAGGTCCTCAGCTCATTTTTTAAATTGGGTTAGTAATTTTTTCTTAAAAATATTGAGTTCTAGAAGTTACTTGTGTATCTTGAGGATTCACTCCTTATCATATACCTGGTTTTATGGTTTGCAAATATTTTCTTCCTTTCCATAGGTTGCCTTTTCATTCTGTTGATTGTTACCTGTGCTATGCAGAAGCACTTTAGTTTGATATAGTCCCAGATAGACAGACAAACAGATAAAGAGACAGACAGACAGATTATATATATATGTATATCCTTACAGTTTCAGGTCTTATGTTTATGTCTGCCCCATTTTGAGTTGATTTTTGTGTATAGTATTAGATAAGGGTCCAATTTCCATATTTCACAGGTGGATAGCCAGTTTTCCCAATGCTATTTGTTGAAGAGACTATGATTTTTCTATTGTGTATTCTTGGTATCTTTGTACAAGATCAGTTGATCATATATGCATCGATTTGTTTAGCAGTATACAAAATCAGCATACAAAAATCAGTTGCATGTCTATATACTAACAATAAACTACCTGAAAAGGAAATTAGGAAAACAGTCTCATTTCTGATAACATCAAAAAGGATAAAATACCTAGGAATAAACTAATTAAGGAGGTAAAAGATCGCATACTGAAAATGAGAAAACACTGATGTAAGAAGTTGAAGAAGACCCAAATGGAAAGACAGCCTATATTCATGAATTGGAGGACTTAACATTATTAAAATGTAAATACTTCCCAGAAAAATCTACAGATTCAAATAAATTCTTATTAAAATCCCAGTGGCATTTTTAATAGAAATACTAAAAACGATTCTAAAGTTTTTAATATAGAACCACAATAGAACATCAATAGCCAAATTGATTTGAAAAAGAAGGATAAAGGTAAAGACATCACACTTGCTGACTTCAAAATATATTACAAAGCTACAGTAATCATAATAGTATGGTGTTGGCTTAAAGATAGACATACAGGCCAATGGAACACAGGCAACTTGCCAGTCAGAGAACCATTAAGATTATCAAAGTCTCAGAAACAAGTAATTGGTGAGGTGTCAGGGTCCCACCCAAGCAGGCTGTGGTTCAAGTTGGTATTTTGTTGTCAATAAAACATTGGAATATTTGGTAGAAGAAAACAGGATGGAAGCTTGTTTTGTAGTCTGCTTCAACCTAGGCTAGGGCTTACGTGAGTGAGACAGAACTCATGTGGTGCACTTGGTTCTATGTCTATGAAAGCAAGGCTGATACTCTAACTCCATTGGAAGGTAGGCCAAGGTTGCTAATAAAATTCATGCCATGATCAAGCCTGATGGCGAAGCCAGGTTTTTGTGAGTCCAGATAAGAGTTTCTGAGAAAGACAGAGGCTGACCTCATTCAAAGATGGGGCTAGCACTTGTCTTTGTTATGTAGCCAGACACATGCAGTAAGATGCAGCAGAGTGTAGTGATTATGAGCAGGGGCCATATCAGATAGACTGAAGTTTGATTTTCATCTCCTCTACTTACATTGGTGTGACATTGAATAAGTTGCTTACCTGCTCTGTGCCTAACTGTTCTCTTTTGTAAAATGATGTTAAAATGATATTTATCTCTACGGTGGTTGTCGGTGTAAAATGAGACAATTTACATCGAGTGCACATAATAACGTGTCAATGTTAGCTATTCTTAATGCTGCTATTATTAAATTAGTCCTTCAAACTCTCATCCCTGATTTTGCCATTCAGCCTTTGATTTAGCTAGAAGAATGGAACATTTTCCAACTAAATCAGTTCAACAAGGCACGGTATGATATAATGCCTTGTTACTCAGTATAGTTTGCAAACCAACAGCATCACCTGGGAACCTGTTAACAATGAATAATCTTAGGTTCCATCCTACATGTTCTGAATCAGAATCTGCATTTTAACAAGGTCCGCAGATAATTCATATACACATTAAGGCTTGAGAAGACCTGTATATAGTAGATTACCTTAAGATATGTATCCTGCTTTCACCAGTTGTTGCCACTATTACCTTGCTAAATTTACAAAACTTCTCTGATTTTACTTTCCCATTTATAAAAATGGAGTAAGTAATATGTGTTATGGTTGTTACAAATATATATAACACTTGTTAGAGTGCTTACCACAGGAGCAGGTAGTAGAAACTGTGCCTGCTAGGAAATGATCATGATAAAATTTTCAAAGCTTCAGATGTGGTCAGCTATTGCTAAGCCATTGGCTTTATGTGTCCCTCACCATCATCCTAAAACAGATAGCAACAGTAGAATATATACTCAAAAGTGATAATACATGTCGGTCCACAAACCTTTTCTTTTCTTAGAAACAGGGTTCCACTCTGTTGCATAGGCTGGAGGGCAGTGGTATCTTCATAGCTCACTGCAGCTTCAAACTCCTGGGCTCAAGTGACCTTCCTGCTTCAGCTGCCCAAGTAGCTAGGACTACAAGTGTGTAGCACCATGCTCAGCTAATTGTTTTGGTTTTGTTTTGTTTTATTGTAGAAATGAGGTCTCACTATGTTGCCCAGGCTGGTCTTGAACTCCTGGGTTCAAGTGACCTTCTCGTCTTGATCTCCCAAAGCACTGAGATTACAGGGATTACAGGAGTAAACACACAGCCCAGCCCACAATTTTTTTTTTCTCTGAAGGTCCTGATAGTGATGATTTTTGGCTTTGTGGACCATACAGCCTCTGTCATGACTCCTCAACTCTGCCCTTTTAATGGGAATGTAGCCATAGACAACAATGAGCCTGGCTGTTTTCAAAAATAAAAAAACAAAACAAGTGGCATAATGCATCCGATTGTAAAGAAACAAAAGGGAAATTTGAAGCAGATATTGGAGTCCATTCCTTTTCCTTCAGATCTTTGGGAACCTGGGAGGGAAACAGAGATGATCATATCATTAACTATTTATTGGAGCTGAGAAGTGTGGGAGGAGGAGGAGGACACATCTTTTGATTGAGGTGGATATTGCTTCTTGTTTACCATCTAGGTTGTACTTGAGAATGGATCTATTTCTGGTGTAATCTGTCCTCATTCAGTGTTTGCTTATGCCTAGAACCTTCCTGGCCCAAGTCTACTTTGTTAAAAACTTGCTAGAGTCATATCATATTCCCAGGAAAACAATCTTTACATAACATGGATTACACATGGATGATTTTTCCATGGCCACACATTGCAGATTCCAGTGGTTCCAAATATGAGCCTTGTGTTCAAAGGGAACTGAGTGAATATATTGTCATAAACTGTGTGGTCTTAGTTGGTAGACTCGCCTGACCTCTGTTTTTGAGCAGGGAAAAATGGGCTTAAGCTGAAACCTGGAGACTCTAGAAGGATTGACTGGGCTATAGAGTTAGTTTTAGGTTTCTGTAAATTTATCTTAAGAGTTGGATGTGTCATTGACATCCAGATGATTCAAGCAGTGGCTGAGATCTTGGCAGCAGGAATCTCTGGGTTGCAAGTTTTTCCAGGGAAGTCGATCGGGTTGAGGCAGAGCCTGACCAGGTAGAAACACCAGGCTCCAGCTTTTTAGGAAAGGAAGCTGGCAGAGGCTTTTTGTGTACCAACCCCAAAAATCAGATAGAACAAATCCACCAGTAAAGTCTAAACACAGGAATAGGGAATGGCCCTGCTAGTGGGAGCCAAGGAATAGCTGCAGTTCCAGGAGGCTTCTAGTATAGCCACCAAGCATATTCTTATGAGAGACAGGTTGTAAGGCTTCTTTGTCCATTGTGGGGCACAGAAGTGTCAAGTAGGGACTCACTGGTATGAAGTCCCAGATTTGTATACATAGTTTTGGGTTTTGTACATCACTGGATAGCTACATGTTACTGTACATATTTTAAATCTCATGGCTTTGTGTACTCTTTCAAACATTGCTGAGGGTGTTGCATTTGGATAGAGAAGGGGAAAATTCACCTGTTTGAGTACTCAGTGGACTTTTATAGCAATCTGACTGTTCACAGGGTTTCCAAAAACCTGTTGCATTGTAGAGGGTGAGTAACTTGGGATGTTTTTTTTATCACTCAGGTTCCAGTGAGAAGGCAGAAATCTCTTTAGTGATTTTAACAGGAAAAATATGTACCCTGGTGAAAAGAATTGTTAATAAGGTATAGCACTGTTAACTAAAACACTAAAAAGATCAAAAGAACATACCAAGGAATCAGGGAAGGAAAAACCACAGAAAGCAGCTTCCAGCCCTGAGGGCTCTGGCTAGAAAAGCAGAAATGTGGACTGGAGAGGTCTTGCCTCCACATCACCAATCAGCCTGTGGAAGAGTGAGTTAGGAGCTGAATGAGAATGAATTCATAAATCACTCACAGTGCTTGTATGTTTTTCTGGGACAAGCTTTGTGGGTTTGTTGGGCCTGTTTGTCCATCAAGAAGAGAATTTACTCAGGAAATTATTCCTGATTTCTCCATCATCACCCTCTCCCAACGCCTACTCCAGTAATCTATAGAGAATCCCATAGTGGGTTCTCAGTACTGTAGGTTGAATGACTGACAAGACGAATGAAGAACTCTCGTACTCTCTGATCCCAGAGATGGGAATGAATGCAGTGTCAGAATTTTCTGCCTTTATCTTCCAGAAAAATAGAATTCTGTCTACTCTAGCCTACACATGATCCATCGCAAACTTCAGTGTAGCCAGAGAAAATGTTTATGTGACATTAAAATCAGAAGCAATGTCTTCTAGTAGGGAGTTCTTTTGAATAACACCTATTCTAGAATGTGTTCTACCTCTTTGGGAATTCAGGGATGTCAGAGTGACAATTCCATCTCCTACACTTCTGCTCAGAGGACAGAACCATTCTAAGATAACTGTGAAGTTATTTGCAGTCCATGTTTGCAAGGAATACATTGGAAGAGAGAAATCCTACTTACATGCAACATAGCACAGAGCAGAATTGGAGCTAATTGGAATTGGTAATGGCAAGAGCTAGAGGGTGTTAGTTGGTGACAGTCTGACATTTTTGTAGAGTTGGTTAATTATCCCTGTTACAAAGATGAGACCACTCCAAATTGGCATATAAATAACAAAGGACAGGAGGAGGAGGAGTGAATTGTAGGCTCAGGTACTAGAAGAAGAAAACCTGGCTAAGGTTTTCACTTTTTCATTTTGAAGATCAATTAGAGTTGATGCCAGACTTACCATATGCATTTATTATTTATTATTAATATGTATGTATTTGGTTACATCAGTTGTTTTATAAATCAGACATTGTTAATTGCATAGTTTATTATTCTTCACCTAATTTATTTACCAGTCAATACATCCACTTTATCCACCAAAAAGTGAGCCTACGAGTTCATAAAAAGTACTTTCAAGTATTAAATGTAGGGTATGAATTCAGATTTACTCTTTTATCCTACTACCTTGAAATGATGGCTCTTCTTTCCTTCTTTCTTTCTTTTTTTGAAACAGGGTCTCACTCTGTCACCCAGGCTGGGGTTGCAGTAGTGCGATCTCAGCTCACTACAACCTCTGCTTCCTGGATTCAAAGTTTCTCCTGCCTTAGCCTCCCAAGCAGCTGGGATTACAGGTGCATGCCACCACACCCCATTAGTTTTTGTTATTTTCAGTAGAGACAGGGTTTCACCATGTTGACCAGGCTGGTCTCGAACTCCTGACCTCAAGAGATCTGCCCACCTCGGCCTACAAAAGTGCTGGGATTACAGGGGTGAGCCGCTGCACCTGGCCCATGGCTCTTCTTGATATGCACTGACTTCCTCCATTCTAGTTGGCTTCGCATCATAATTTTTCTGACAACCATTATTAATGATCACTTTTGACTCTGTGAACTAACTGATCATTTTCAGAGAGTAACCCTCTCTGATTGTATCCTTTGACTCATGGCAAGAGGCAAGGCTTATACACCCAACCCAGGGAATCCCTACCCTAACAGAAGTCAGAGGTGTGGCATCAGGCATTTCTTTTTTTTCTTTTCTTTCTTTTTTTTTTTTTTTAAGCAAACCTACTCCTTTATCCCCCTTTTCCAACTTTTGTTTTAGGTTCCAGGGGATACATGTGCAGCTTTATTACATGGGTAAATTGCATGTCATGGAGGTTTTGTGTACAGATATTTTGTCACCCAGGTAATGAACATGGTACTCAATAGGTAGTTTTTTTTATCCTTACCCTCCTCCCACCCTCCACCCTCAAGTAGTTTCCTGTGTCTGTTGTTTCATTCTTCGTGTTCATGTGTATTCAGTGTTTAGCTCCTACTTATAAATAAGAATGTGTGGTATTTGGTTTTCTGTTCTTGCGTTAATTAGCTTAGGATAGCAGCCTCCAGCTGTATCCATGTTGCTGTAAAGAACATGATTTTGTTCTTTTTTATAGTTGTGTAGTATTCCATATGGTATATATGTGCCACATTTTTTTTAATCCAGCCTACTGTTGATGGATATCTAGTAGGATTCCATATCTTTGCTATTGTGAATAGTGCCTGTGATGAACCTATATGTATGGGTGTCTTTATGGTATAATGATTTATATTCCTTTGGGTATGCACCCAGTAATGGGATTGCTGGGTCCAGTGGTAGTTCTAAGTTCTTTGAGAAATCTCCAAACAGCTTACCACAGTGGCTGAACTAATTTACATTCCTGACAGTAGTATAAAAGTTTTCTCTTTTCTCTACAGCCTTGCCAGCATCTGTTATTTTTTGACTTTTTAATAATAACCATTCTGATTGGTGTGAGATTGTATCTCCTTGTGGTTTTGATTTGTGTTTCTCTAATGATTAGCGATGTCAAGCATTTTTTATATGCTTGTTGGACGCATGCATGTATTCTTTGTGGAAGTGTCTGTTCATGTCCTTTGCCCATTTTTTAATAGGATTGTTTCACTTTTGCTTGTTAATTTATGTTCTTTAAGTATTCTGGACATTAGAACTTTGTTGGATGCATAGTTTGCAAATATTTTCTCCCATTCTGTAAGTTCTCTGTTTACTCTGTCGGTAGTTACTTTTGCTGTGCAGAAGCTCTTTAGTTTAATTAGGTCCCAGTTGTCAATTTTTGTTTTTGTTGAAATTGCTTTTGGTGTCTTAAATCATCCCTTTGTAATTACAGTTATAAGATGAAAGAAGAGTAGCTGCATGCCTTGTTCTGGCACGAATGGCAATTGCAGTTAAGATTCTAATGTCCTGATTGATTAAAACAAGTAACAGTTGCCCCCTGCAAAGCAGTGTATAAATTATGTGCAGTGTATTCAATATCGATCCTCCACTATAACACTACCTTGTGATGTCTGTGGTTGCAGGCATAGTTGAGTGAAGAACAAAAGCCTCAAATTCCTTAGGTGTTAGTTAATTTTTATTTATATTGTGTTCCTGTGTTCCGCTAAAGTTTGGGTCCATTTTTTTCAGAACCACATAAGAAGATTCTCACTGGAATTGTTAAGAGAACAAATGATGTCAGAAATGGAAAATGCAATTTCCAAGGGAAGCAGTAATATATAGGCCAGTGTAATAATTGCAAGTTTGGCCTGCAATGGGAAGGGTCATTCCTGAAATGAAGAAAGATTAGACACCATCAGTTAGTTGGCTGGACTGTTAGGATTGGCTGAAAAGATTAGGAATTCCTGGTTAAAATCATGCCCATGGGAGAAAAATGGAAAGTACAAAATGATATACAGATTAGAGGCCATAAATACTTTTGGTTTGATGACATGGTATTGCAAAGAAAATTTTTTGGATAGAAATAAGGGGAATAAGGTGTCCAGAAGAATATAATTTTCTCTGCATATTTGCCTGCCTCTTGGCAATATTAGCTGATGGGTAGCAGTGAAAATTAAGGCAGAGAGGATCTCTGAATTGTGCTAGGTGAGTAGAGAGCTCAGCTGGGTCGGGGCTAGGGGAGGGACAGTGTGGGGTGGAGAGGGTGGGGAGGGATAACGAAGGGAGAAATACCAGGTATAGGTGATGGGGGATGAAGGCAACAAACCACCTTGCCCTATGTGTACCTATGCAACAATCCTGCATGATCTGCACATGTACCCCAGAACCTAAAGTACAATGAAAACAAATAAACAAACAAACAAAAATCCTGACAGGCTGCTTGAAGTCTCTAAGTCAAGACTGCTAAGGATTATGAGATGATGTGAATCCATGTTTGGAAATACAAGTGCATATAATTCAAGGAACAGGGGACCAAATTAGGTTTCCTTTCTTTATGGAGGGACACAGGTAAAATCAAAGGGATATTGTCATTTTTAGCCATACTCTAGGACAAGATAAATCTCATTTATTTGTTTCATGGCAGGGTAGCATGCTTTGCCCCATGTATTTCAAGGTGAATTGTTCATTTCAATGACTCATTCACTAAAAATCATTATTTATGTTGACTGTGTGCTTACGCCTGTGCTAGAGGCAAGTCATACTCTTGTTCAAGAGTAACTTTTCACCTATAAAAAGTGGGGCTGTAGCTATTTTCTACATTTTGTGGTTGATTAGCCATCCACGAAGCTGATATGATTTTTGCATTTCTTGGCTCACATGTTTCCAACTGGATGAAACATTTGAGGGCCATATGTACCTGTTACTTTGACTTACGAACTGAGTACCTGTGGCTTAGAATTGGGCATAAGTTTGCTGATGAGAAACATATCTAGATAGTGCATCACACTACCAAAACTGGTTAGGGATCTGCTGATCTCATCTCAGAGCCTACTTTGGTCAATTGGTCATGGCTGCCTTCAGGGTTGAATTGAAAAAGATGAATTATGAGGGCTCTGATTGATCTGTAGTGAGATCATATGAGGGGAGGCAGCATGCTAACACCATGCATTTGCCATCCCTATCCTCAAGGAAAGTATCTAACGGAATAGCTTGATAAAAGCCAAGCTGTTAAAGGGTTGTATTAGACTAACCTGATAAGCCTTCTTTCAACTATCCTACTATGTTCTTCTCTGGATATTATGGGGCGTGAAGGAACCATCAATATTTTGAACATGAAAATTTATATACTATTCATTGAACAATCCTACTTAGTGCTGTAACAGCCCAATAATTTTAACCTTGTTGCAAAGGAGATAATAAAAAGTTAATGACCAAAATATTTGAAAGGAATCAGTAAATGTGTTGCTATAGGGATAAGTTTGTACATGACAGTAAAAAGTCAAACTGCAAAAATCCCTCATGAAGATTTACTATTTTCAAAGCTTTGTTTTCATTGAGACCCACAGTTCATTGAAAAAAGAAAAACTAAAAGAACATTACGTGATGAGATCTGTCTAGTATTCTGCTCTGCATAACAGTGAAATATGTTGATGGAAATGAGAAGAACATCTAACAAAAGGGAGAGCACAGCTTTTTCTTCCTAGGCTTATCTCAGCAATGATCTCTCCTGGTAGAGTTTCTTTAATTGGAATACATATCCTGATTAAAATTAGGCCAATATCCAGCCTTGTCTTTTCTTAAGAAGGGAGAATTCTTTTCTTGTTGAACGAAAGATGTTGATTCTGTTTATGTCTCCTTTTCTAGTGTGTCTGTTTTATGTCAGAAAATCTTCCAGCATAAGAAATAGGAAGACATTAGAAGTCTTTTTTAAAAAACCCTAGTGAAAACAAAATTTGGCACAATAAACTGTAGTGCTACTCTGCATTTATTTACTAAGAAGTAACTCAGATCCTAAAGTATTACTGGTAAATATACGTAAAACCAAAAGTGCTCTGGAAATGAGACAGTACAGATTTTTCGGCTGAAATTTTTCTACAAGAAGGAAGCAGGCCACAAAGGAAGTATTTTCCTGAACTTGAGGACATTTTCCTGGTGAATGGGATTTGATAGTAAATTATAGTAAATGAGTTAGTGCTCATTCCAATTTATTAGAAGGAATCATAGTAATAGCCTGCATAATTCTGAACTATAAATTATTTTGAAAAAAAGGCATTTTTAAAAAACCACAGTTTTGTTATTTTGGGTATTAAAACTTTACTTATAGTAAGGGGTTTGGGGGCCTGCTTAATTAATAGCTACCTCGTATTTACTTCATGACAGTTAAACACAGGCAACCAACATGGCCTGGATGAAATAATTCAGTATTGTTTGCTTGTCCTGGTGGACCTTTTGGTCAGTGGCAGGGGTGGATGTATAATGATATGTTTATTACATTATGGGTTGTTAGTGGATAAATCATCCAGTTTCTCACTGCTCAGCTGGCATAATCTGAGGTGTGTACTATGCAGTCTCCTAGAATTCTATAAAGGAATTGGACTTCGGTTGCCCACAGTGGAAACTTGGTTGGTAATGCTTTATTGTATACTTGTCCTTTACTGCTTCATTTCCTCCTTCCATTACAGAGGTTTCTTTGGATCACCTCCTATAGGAACCACTGATACTTGCAGCTTTTTTTTTTTTATTGCATTTTAGGTTTTGGGGTACATGTGAAGAACATGCAAGATTGTTGCATAAGTACACACATGGCAGTGTGATGTGCTGCCTTCCTCCCCATCACCTATATCTGGCATTTCTCCCCATGCTATCTCTCCCTACTCCCCACGCCCCGCTGTCCCTCCCCTATTTCCCCCCGACAGACCACAGTGTGTGATGCTCCTCTCTGTGTGTCCATGTGTTCTCATTGTTCAACACCCACCTATGAGTGAGAACATGCAGTGTTTGATTTTCTGTTCTTGTGTCAGTTTGCTGAGAATGATGGTTTCCAGATTCATCCATGTCCCTACAAAGGACACGAACTCATCGTTTCTTATGGCTGCATAGTATTCCATGGTGTATATATGCCACATTTTCCCTGTCCAGTCTATCATCTATGGGCATTTGGGTTGGAAACCTAGCAGAAGACAAGAAATAACTTAGATCAGAGCAGAACTGAAGGAGGTAGAGACACAAAAAAACCCTTCAAAAAATCAATAAATCCAGGAGCTGGTTTTTTTGAAAAGATCAACAAAATAGACAGACCACTAGCCAGATTAATAAAAAAGAAAAGAGAGAATAATCAAATCGATGCAATAAAAAACGATAAAGGGGATATCACCACAGATCCCACAGAAATACAAACAATCATCAGAGATTATTACAAACAACTCTATGCACATAAACAAGTAAACCTGGAAGAAATGGATAAATTCCTGGACACTTGCACCCTCCCAAGCCTAAACCTGGAAGAAGTCGAAACCCTGAATAGACCAATAACAAGGGCTGAAGTTGAGGCAGCAATTAATAGCCTACCACCCAGAAAAAGCCCAGGTCCAAACAGATTCACAGCCGAATTCTACCAGACATACTAAGAGGAGCTGGTACTACTCCTTCTGAAACTGTTCCAAACAATCCAAAAAGAGGGAATCCTTCCCAGATCATTTTATGAGACCAACATCATCCTGATAGCAAAACCCGGCAGAGACTCAGAAAGAAAAGAAAACTTCAGGCCGATATCCATGATGAACATAGATGCAAAAATCTTCAATAAAATACTGGCAAACCAATTGCAGCAGCACATCAAAAAGCTTATCCACCATGATCAAGTAGGCTTCATCCCAGGGATGCAAGACTGGTTCAACATATGCAAGTCTATAAATGTAATTCACCACATAAACAGAAGCAAAGACAAAAACCACATGATTATATCAATTGATGCAGAGAAGGCCTTTGACAAAATTTAATAGCCTGTTATGCTAAAAACCCTCAATAAACTAGGTATGGAGGGAATGTGTCTCAAAATAATAAGAGCTATTTATGACAAACTAACAGCCAATATCATCCTGAATGGGCAAAACTGGAAGCATTCCCTTTGAAATCCAGCACTAGACAAGGTTGCCCTCTCTCACCACTCCTATTCAATATAGTATTGGAAGTTCTAGCCAGAGCAATCAGGCAAGAAAAAGAAATAAAGGATATTCAATTAGGAAAGGAGGAAGTCAAATTATCTCTATTTGCAGATGACATGATTGTATATCTAGAAGACCCCATCATCTCAGCGCAAAACCTACTTGCAGCTTTTATCAAGTAATCTGCTTCTCAGGAAACCCAAACCAAGATACATTTAGACAAAAAATAAATTGCATGAGACTGAGGGAGAATGGCAAATATAGTTTAGGATGATAGACCTGGAGGTCTGTTCTATTATTTCTATTTCAGATTCCAAAAATGAAAACCTAGTTGTACAGATCTTCACTGTAAAAAAGCATTACTGAGTGAGATTTCAAGATCATATCATTGAGGAAACATTACAGGAACTGAAGACATTCAGTTTATAAAAAAAAGAAAATGTAAGGGAGACATCAGAGTTGTCCTCCAGTTGTAAAAGAAGTAAATGTGGGAGTATTTTTTGCCTTTTTAATGTTTTTTAATTTTTGTGGGTACATAGTAGGCATACATATTTATGGGGTACATGAGATATTTTGATATGGGCATGTAATGTTTAATAATATCAGGGTAAATGGGGTATCCATCACCTCAAGCATTTATCCTTTGTGTTATAAACAGTCCAATTATATTCTTTCAGTTACTTTAAAATGTACAATTAAACTATATTTTACTCTAGTCAACCTGTTGTATCAGCAAATACTAGGTCTTATTCATGCTTTCTAACCATTTTTTTGGATCGATTAACCATTACCACACCCCAGCCCCACACCATCCTTCCCAGCCTCTGGTAACCATCTTTCTGCTCTATGTCCATGTATTCAGTTGTTTTAATTTTTAGCTCCCACAAAAAAGTGAGAACATGCAAAGTTTGTCTTTCTTTGCTTGGCTTATTTCACTTAACATAAAGACCTCCGGTTCCATCCATGTTTTTACAAATAACAGGATCTCGTTCTTGTTTATGCCTGAATAATACTCCTTTGTGTATACAGACCACATTTTCTTTATCCATTCATCTACTGATGGATACTTAGATTGCTTCCAGATCTTGGCTATTGTGAGTAGTGTTGCAATGAACATGAGAATCTAGATATCTCTTTGATACACTGATTTCCTTTTGGTGGGGGGTACATATCTAGGAGTGGGATTGTTGTATTGTATGGTAGCTCTATTTTTAGTTTTTCTTTTCTTTTTTTGTTTTTGAGATGAAGTCTTGCTCTTGTCCCCCAGGCTAGAGTGCCATGGCATGATTTTGGCTCACTGCAACCTCCGCCTCCCAGGTTCAAGTGATTCTCCTGCCTCAGCCTCCCGAGGAGCTGGGATTACAGCCTGCCACCACGCCTGGCTAATTTTTGCATTTTTAGTAGAGATAGGGTTTCACCATGTTGGCCAGGCTGGTCTCAAACTCCTAACCTCAGGTGATCCACCCACCTCCACCTCCCAAAGTGTTGGAATTACAGGCATGAGCCACCATTCTTGGCCTATTTTTAACTTTTCGAGGAACCTCCAAATTGTTTTCCATAGTGGTTGTACTAATTTACACTTGAGGTGGGTTTATTTTGAATTATTCAGCCAAAGAAAGACTGATTAGGGGATACAGAGAAGGGAATTTAGTGTTCAGGGTATAAATGGAATGAGACAAATTTGACTTGAAATCTCATGTATGTAATTTACTATGTAAACTTTCTGAGGGTTTTCTCATCTGGAAAAAATGGAATAACATCACTAGCTCTGGGATCATAAATGTAGAGAATCTCATCTCCTTTACCAAATTCTATAACAACTGATGGTAATAAACAATGACATTGGGAGCTTTGCAGAGGGAAAACCATGACAATCAAGTGTTTAAATGACTAAATCAGTTGTATATATTGCTCATTGGATTCCTTTGATCAAGAGTCTCCACTTTTAGCTCAACATTCTTTTACTCTAAGAATTTGGGTATACTGAAAGCATCTGTATATTTTCATTAGGAAAGGTGATCATTTTGTGGCATCTTTATTCCCTGTCTGACCAGGGGGATGTTGCTCCACCTTTCCTTTAGAGTTAAGGCTCTCCATGAAATCACCCCAACCCCTATGCCCTTACCAGATCATTTTAGCTTAGACTCTGGAGAACAGTGGAAACCATTTTTAGCATCACTACTCCTCCAGTTTCCCCCACGTCAGGTAAGGGCAAGCCCCACTTACTCTTCCCTCCAGTCAGATGTTCTTCTTGCAGATACCCTCATGAATGAAGTAGAGACAACAATGATTATAAATGCTCCAAGGCAACAATGTGCATTGCTGGTTAGAAGAGAACGCCAGTGACTGGAGTGAAGTGAATTGCAGGAAGAGAGGTGGGAGATAGAGGGGACAGGTATCTAGAGGCCAGTGCAAATGTCAGGTCCACAGAGAGGCCTCCCCAACTGCTGTATGAAACAGTGCCCTCAACATCTGTCACTTGCTGACAGCCTTACCCCTTTTTACTTTCCTCCTCAACACCATCTGGCGTATTCTCTATTTATTTTATTATTTGCTTAAATGTTTCTTCATATCTGAATGCAAACTCTATAAGAGTAGATACTTTGACTCTTTTTGTCATTTATTTATTCCCTGAACCTAGAACAGTGGCAGGTCACAGTAAGCTATTAATAAATATTTGTAAGGCATGAAATGCATGTTGATCCTGAAGGCCTATCAGGGTCTTGTGACAGTAAGCAAGACCTTTTAGTCTTTAAAATTCTTTTTAAATATCTACTAAGCAGTTGCTGCATGACAAACCTACTCCAAAGATTAGTGACCGAAAACTATCACCATCTTCCAGGAAGTTCATCTGGTCTGGATCTCACTGAGCACCTTTCTTGGGCCTTCAGCATATGTCTTCCTTGTCTGGTAGTTTGCCAGCAGTTTGACCAGGTGGGGACAAAGGGGAAATGTAGTAGTCCATTTTCATGCTGCTGGTAAAGACATACTTGAGACTGGGAAATTTACAAAAGAAAGGTTTAACTTTCTAAAGAAAGTTAAGCGTCTTAAGAAAGAGGTTGGACTTTTAATTCCATGTATTAGTGGCTGGGGAAGCCTCCCAACCATGGTGGAAGGCGTGGAGGAGCAAGTTACATTTTACATGGGTGGTAGCAAGCAAAAAGAGCTTGTGCAGGGAGACTCCTGTCTTTCAAAACCATCAGATCTTGTGAGACTTATTCACTGTCATGAGAACAGCACAGGAAAGACCTGCCCCCATGATTGAGTTACCTCCCACTTGGTTCCTCCCACAACACATGGGAATTCAAGGTGAGATTTGGGTGGGGACACAGCCAAATCATATCAGGAAGGAACCTGGGTTTTGCACTGTTCATTATCCTACAGGATTCTGCATGTGTTAAGTAAACTTCTATTCCTTTAGCCAAGTCAAGATAACCACCCCAGATTCTAGTGGTGGAAACTGGGTGGGCCCCACCCCCACGCATTGATGGGTGGAATTACAAAGGTACGTTGATCATGAGGGTATGGGTATGGGGAAAGGAAAATTTGTGGCTATTTTTGCAGTGTACCAGAAGCTCTTTGTTCTTTGTCTAGTTGGCTAGTCTCTATTTTGTTGAGCCACATGCCTATTTTTGGAGCTGTCAGTGAATTATCTTGTTTATCTAGTGCAAACACTATCTAGTGCACATTATCCAGTGCACTAGATAATGTGCACTAGATAAACATTATCTAGATAGTGAACATTATCTAGTGCAAACTTTTTATTCTAATCTTTGGAACTTCATGTGTTTTCATAAAATTGCGGGGCATCCCCAATTGTTCTGATATTTTTTATCTTGTCTTTTTTGTATATTAATTTTGAAGCATGTAAGCTATTTAAAATCCAGATAACTGTCATTTTGTGATGATTCTGGCATGTGGCTTTCTTCATAATTTTCATGGTTGGGAGGAGCCAATGTTATTTCTGCCTACTGCAGAAGCATTTTATCATTGTGGCATTTCTAAGTCAACATCTGATATACATGATCTACAGTTGAGTCATTCTGTTTTTCTTTTCAATAGATTTTTTCCCTTGCCATTTGGAGAGTCTTTTTAATTTTACTGTTGGCCTAACCTTTTGTTTGTGGCCTAATGTTTTGTCTGTGTGTCTATAAATGTGGCACAGTGTCTTGTGCCACATTTATGGAAACAGTTTTGTTCACATAGCTATATGAAAACACACATGCTAGAACATACTAAAATACACAAGGAAGCAAATGCGTGCTGTAGTACATGTTGTTTGTGTCCCTTACCATTTTCATCCAACTTGCCTGCACCCATATTTATTGGTCTGAGGCGTCTCTCTGGCCTCCAGGGTCTTATTTGCCTACCTGTAGCAAGTCATAAAAATTGCCATGGAATTACCCATTCCCCACCCCATCCCTCAACCAATTACTAAAAGGAGTTGGAGTATAAATCCTGACCTCCTTCACATTTGGATGAGAAGTGATAATTTTGAGTTGTGCTCAGGTATTCTCAGAGGGCTCAAGTTACAATTTCTTAGCAGGTAAACCTGCTCACTTGTGTACTCTTTATTGCCTGTCTTCCCTTCCCCATTCATTTGCATTTCCTTCCCAAATAAACTACCAGATCGCAATTCCTTTTCTCAGGCTCTGCCTCTAGAGGACCCCAAAGATATATGCACATATCTTTCTAATTTGCACAGTAACATTTCCTCAAACCTAAACACTCTTTTGCTAACTATTACATTTTTTTTTCTGATGCTCCTGGGAATCCAAATCTTAGAAGGGTCAGATTCTGTCAGATAAATTGTTGCTTTTCTGAGAATTCCTGCCCCTGTGTCTAAGTCTGTGTGGGGGGTGGGGCTTGGGGGGAGAGGTAGGCAGATATGAATGTAGGTGAGCTTGCATGTGTATGTGCTGTTTGGATATGTGTGTTCAAGGGGGTCGGAATGGGTGAATATATGTGTATGTGTTTACATATATCACATGTCAATAATACAGTGAGAAGAAAAAGATGTGGAAGTATGTTTTAAAAAGAATTTTAAAGATTAAAATGTTATATATTGGGTTCACTGTTGCTGTTAACAATTTCAAGAGTGGAAGGGTGGTATTAGTACTGCATTTAATGCTTATAACGTGTTGGGTGCTAAGGGTAATTAGCAGGGAAAAGGGAAGTACAATAGCAAGAGATCTTGTTTGTATTACTAAGTTATAAATTGAAGCATCTGTAGGAATGAGGTTGAGGCTCTACCCAATAATCTTTCTAAGTGTTGTCAGTGGAGCTAGGTAAGGAGAAAAAAAATAGCTTCGTTTTTGCTGTATGATATAGTTTGGCTCTGTCCCCACCCAAATCTCATCTTGAATTGTAGCTCCAGTAATTCCCGTGTGTCATGGGAGGGACCTGGTGGGAGGTAACTGAATCATGGGGGCAGGTCTTTTCTATTCTGCTGTGATGGTAGCGAGTAAGTCTCATGAGATCTGATGGTTTTTATAAACGAGAGTTCCCCTGCACACACTTTGTTGCCTGCTGCCATGTAAGACAAGCCTTTGCTCCTCATTTGCCTTCTGACATGATTGTGAGGCCTCCCCAGCCATGTGGAACTATGAGTCCATTAAACCTCTTTCCTTTATAAATTACTCAGTTTCAGGTATGTCTTTATTAGCAGTGAGAACAGACTAATACACTACACTTCTGTGGGAAGGTAGGATTATGTCCTAAAGTCTGCTCAGACAGCTGTTTGTAGAGCATGTATGTGTGTGTGATGGGGGCCAGGTGCAGGATGTGAGTGGATGTGCGTGCATGTATGTGTGTAGTAGGGGGTGATATGTATCTACTAAAAAGACAAGTCATCTTGCTTTCATGCTCAAATGGTTGTTTCATTCTCAGCCCCAAATCTAATGATGGCTTACTTAGTGTGTTGCTGTTTTCCCTAGTGTCCTGGAAAGGATGAGTTACCTTCATTTTTTTTAGATACTCCTACAGAGGACTAGAAGACATGTGGAATATGGTATTAGCAGAATATGATCATACAGAGTTTTTGCATATACTAGAATATCATCCCCCAGTATGAATAATCAGTAGTAATTATATAACTTATCTTTTCAAGAATCCGTTGTATTTAGAGAAGTACCAATAATAAGATTTTAGTAAACATATACTACCTGTTTTTTTTCTGGTAGAAACAATGATTACAAGTTAAGAATAATGCAAATATCAATGGAAGAGAAGCCTCAAATGAATTCCTGTCTGGTGATTTTGTTCATGGTCCTGGGAAGTACCCAAGCCCTTCACTCAACTGTTAGATGGAGTTTCCATTTGTACATCATTCTTTTTAATGGACAATGGTGCTAAATCTGATTTGTTGGTGAAACATAGAGATGGGAAACTAAGATGGGACAACTGAGATGGAGAAGACTGTATAGGGTAGGTAATCCCAAGAACAGCAAATCCTGCCAAGGCCTACCACCAAGCATCAAAGCCATGCGCCCAGCTAGTCCATAGAGGACTGTCTTGGGTATATAGTGTTGTGACTTAGCAGCTAAAATTTCAAAATGATAACATGGTGTTATTGTCAAAATAATAACTTGCCAGCAGCTGCTAAAACTTACTAGATACTACCGAATCACCATAACTTCCACTAGAAGGTGACTGGGGAGGAAGTGGCAGAAATGATTCCAGCATGAATTGTGAGCTTGGCACTTGTTCTTGCCAATGAGTTATGCTGCTTGTACGTAAGTTGTGGCTTAAATTCAAAACATTTCCAGGGTCAATATTGGATGTTGGGTTAAAATTACTAATATCAGAAAATGGAAAACTCAGTACCTCTGGTTATTACCTTTTCAAATATGTGAGTGACAGCCCTGTAGTCAAGTTTATGAGAATATGTTTCAATTTTCCTCTTCTGGAGATCTAGCTCTTCATTGAGATACAACTGCAGCAGCTGTCTGCTTTTCCCTTACTGTACTTAACTGCATTAATTTCTCATGTATTAGTAGGCCCTTATATTTTAATTTCCTGACAGCACTTCCAATCTAGTTGGGAAGAAATTATTTGGACACTAAGGCCAATATCATATATGAATGGAGCTCTTCTTTGAGATTTCTTGGGATTTCAGGAGTACACAGACTTCTGGAAGGAAGCAGAAAGCAGGGGCCCTGTGGGAAGGACCCTGGCTGTTAGATGGGGGCACAGGAACAGGGACACAATGTTTGCTACTCAGAGTCATCCAAGTATGGGGCAAGAGGATTAATCAGAACAGGATCCAGGAAGCTTGCAAGAGTGTGGGGGATAGAGGGTAAGACACATGGCAAGAGGATCTATCTGCTTTGGGAAGAAGGATGTATTTATATGTCTGGAAAGAGTTAAAGTGCTGATCAAGTGGGCTGAGATTTAGGGAAACGAGCAATGCCAATATGGTACTAAGACAAAAACGCAAACCTACAAGATAAACAGCAAGCTCGAAGGCAATATATGGGGTACCCAGGGCTCACTTCATACGTGCCTGCTATGGAGTCTACAGCAGGACTAGCTTCAGGTCCAAATGCTGAGACTGATGTCCCTGTCACAGCTGAAGTCTATTTGGACCTGGTAGGGAAAGTGGTTTCTAAGAGAAATTATTAAGGTTGACCAGGGAAATTAAGGGCTTAATTTCTATCCAAGTTTTAGGGTCATTCCTATACTTTAATTGATTTTGCTGTTGTCTGACTATACATAAGCTCCCTTTTTTTTTCTTAGAGACAGAGTTTCACTCTGTTGCCCAGGCTGGAGTGCAATGGCACAATCTTAGCTCACTACAACCTCTGCCTCCCGGGTTCAAGCAATTCTCCTGCCTCAGCCTCCCAAGTAGCTGGGACTACAGGTATGCACCACCATGCCCAGCTATTTTTGTATTTTTAGTAAAGATTGGGTTTCACCATGTTGCTCAGGCTGGTCTTGAACTCCTGACCTCGTGATCCACCCACCTCAGCCTCCCAAAGTTCTGGGATTACAGCTGTGAGCCACCGCGCCTGGCCCATAAGTTCCTTTTTTTAAACATTGAGACTTGTCTTTTCCTATTCCTGAGTTGGATTTCCAGTTTCCAAACCCTTGGCTTGATTTGGCAACACTGGGTGCTCTAATTCCTAATTTTTCACTTTGTTTTCAGATTTTGAGACTATTACACTGTGAACTCCTTGAGGGCAGGAAAACATCTTCCTGATCTTTGAATCTTGAGCCTATACTCAGTGCCAGGCATGATAGATTTTCAGCAAATAAAGGAATATCTAAATTTTCTCACAGTATCTGGCCCAATAAATCTTGACCCTGTTGTTCCTATGTCTTAGTATGGCTGTCTGTATGGTTATAGATATGAAAAGACATCATGCTAAAGCTTTGTTATAACCAGATATGAATCCAGAGTTAAGATAAAGCACAAACAACAAAGCCTTATGCATCAGAATTTGGCAAGTTTCTGAAATAAGGTTCCAGTAGCCTTTTTGATTTATTCAGTAGTGACTAATTTTAGCTTATTAGGAAGGGGACATAAATTCAACTTTATTTGACAAACTCTTTCTGACAGTCCCTAAATCCCTTATGTCCTAATTTTTTTTTCCCATTATCTAAATGCCTAAGGAGGCAAAAGCCAACATAGGTCAGTCCCATCACTGTCTGTGCTCTAGAGGCCTCCTTCGTTAATACTCTTATTTTCTCCTGGATGTATCAAGTCCTTACTAAAAAAGAGATCACAAAGTGTCTAGAATGCCCTTTGAAAACTCAGGCAATACAAAAAATATGGTCTTGTTAAAACGTACAAATTATCCATCTAATACTAGCATTAAAAAAGAAATGGTCTCTGGCCAGGTGTGGTGGCTCACGCCTGTAATCCCAGCACTCTGGGAGGTCGAGGCGGGCAGATCACGAGGTCAGGAATTCGAGACCAGCCTGTCCAACATGGCGAAACCCTGTCTCTACTTAAAATACAAAAATTAGCTGGACATGGTGCCATGTGTCTGTAATCGCAGCTACTCAGGAGACTGAGGCAGGAGAATCATTTGAACCAGGGAGACAGAGGTTGCAGTGAGCCGAGATCATGACATTGCACTACTCTAGCCTGGGCAACACGAGCTAAACTGTCTCAAAAAAGAAAAAAAAGAAGAAATAGTCTCAATATTAATTCTGTTGGTGCCACATCATATTCCCCCAGCACTCTGTGACAGGAGACTCACGCAAACAGTTGAATCTCTCTGCCTGAAGACTTTCTGTGGTTAAAGGAACAGGCCAAAAAATGCTGGGGAGTTAGATGCTCCTGGGAGCAGTGCTTCACGAATGATGGATGTGGAGGTGATCATTAAATATCTGAGGTATTGCCTAGAGGTCCCCAGCAGTTCCCTGTTGAGCCCAGTTGCTCACAGTACACACTGTAATAGCTTCTTTCCCTTCCCTGCCTTATTCCACCACTCATCTCCCAGATAAACTCTTAGTATTCAAAGCTTTGGCCATGTGTCTGCTTTTAAGAACCCAAACAAAGACATTGGGTGGAAACAGACATGGATGGTCAATGTAATTTCCTACTGGATATTAAGATGAGCCCATGTAGGTAAAACCAGTATACCTAGATCTTAGTATTCATGTGAACCCATTGGCGTAGCAGCTGGCTGATAAACTGGGGCAGTGTACAGAGAGTCAGTGGGGTCCCCAACACCGGTTCACATTTCTATAATATAAGTGAATGTGCTTTTCTCTGAAGTTATGTCTCTTATAAAATGATGTTCACAGTAGAGAGAATTTTCTTTTTCTTTCCTTTTTAAAACTAAAATTACTCAGCAAAATGATAGGTTGGCAAGTATACCCTGCAATCAGCAGTTTTGTGTTTATAATTATACCTGTTTGTAAAAAGTCCTAAATGCACAGTTGTCGTGGAAGATGCAAGGACGTAGAAAATATATAGCTATTTCCATGATTGCTGTCTACATATTTGTGAGGAAATCCATTAAACTCTTTGGTCCTCTGTATCCTTTTGAGCGAAGCAAGAGGCTGTCAGTGATCGCTGTGGCTTCTTCTAAGCTCTAGCAATCTAGCCCTACTCCGGCTGTAGGGCCTCTCAGACTGTAAAAATGAACATGTTCTCTTTTTCTCTTTGGTGGCCTCTCATCTGTCTTTTTCACATTTTTCTGCTTCCCCAAAGCCTGCCTTAAAGCCCTTAGGCTGTTTTTCCTAACAAACATGTACTCTGAGGGCATGAAGCATCTCTTAATCATCCTTTAATCTGTGATATGTGGGGGGGGGGTGGGTGGTATTTATTTAAAATATTACAGAATAAGTGGCTTCTCCAAATCATGTATCTGAGTCATTTTGTAGAGACTGACTGAGTTGGCTGAGAACTGGGTGTAACATAGGGTCCAAGGAGAGCTGGTGCTTAGAAGTTGCCTCCAGAAGAAATGAAAACTTGAGGCAGAGAAAATTTGAGCAGAAGCCTATTGGTGTAGGAGATAAGAAGTAGGCATATTATGTGGATTCAGGAAAGTCAGCAAACTAGGGGTGTTATAAAGCCTGACCACTCTTCCCCATATAAATTGAGCCTCAGAAATCTAAAGTAAAGTAAATTGAGCCTCAGAAATCTAAAGTGTTGCCATCACCCAGGTAGATAGCATTACACCGGATCTGAATTCCACATCTCAGCATCATGCAATATTCCCATGTAATACATCTGCACGTGTACCTTCATATTTAAAAGTTGAAATTTAAAGATATGTGAAGTGAAGAAATAAAGGAAATGCATCTTCAGTTTTGTAGGTAAGCAGGTAACAGCACCCTGGGTTTCTACCAGAGTGTTAAACCATTGCTTCCAATGTGGGAGGAGGAAAATGCCAGCTGTGACTTACTTGCTCTTTAGAATGAAAGAGAAAGGGATGTGCAGATGGAGACTGGCCTCAGGCCCTACAGAGGGGAAAAAAGGAGAGCATGTGCCAATATTAGCAGAGAGGAGGCACAAGATAGTGGCTCAAAGGTCAGCTGCAGGTAGGAACATGTGTCCAATCCTTGGTGTTTCACCCTGTTATTCTTTTCTGTTGGTATTTCTATGAGTCCTTCAAATGTTTGTTCTTTTAAAAATTTTGTTTTACTAGTTTTAAAAGTAATACATATTAATAACTAAAAATTTGGAAACTATGAAAAAGCAAGGACAAGTAAATAAATCACCAATGATTTCCATGCTTTTTAAATTAATCATTTTTACTACTTTCCCCCCTTTGATACTTGTGTATGCTTTTTGTTGGTTTTATAACAGTGACATCATAGTATGTATGCCCGTGTCTGTATGTGTGTATGTGTATATAGATATAGTTTTTTGCCCTGGTTTGTTTTAGTTAATTTTCTGTTGTGAATATTCTAAATCATTAGTTTTCAAAGGCATAATTTTTAAAATGACAAAATATCATTTCACTCAGCCAGTTCTTATTATGCATCAGGCACTTTGCTAGATACTGAGATGACAGATATAAATAGGAAAGGACCAATTCCAGCTTTCTTGACAGTTATGACTTCAGAGCACAATCTCATGAACATTATTGGAATTAGAGGTTGTTCCCAGTAATGTCTCATTGAGAATGGCTTCAGGCTTGAGTAAGCATTCTTTGTGATTTATTTATTTATTTTTTGTATAGACATCAGTGGAACAGAGAGGTACATCAGAGATATTCTCAGTTTTGTCCTGGCATGTTCTTCTTAAACTCCTGTGTAAACTGGAATAACCGAAAGATAGGCCACACGAAATTTCTGATAACAACTAGGCAGAATAAAACCCAGTATAAAGGAATAACTGAGTTCTTCTCTAAACCAATCTTAAACCTGTGATGGAATAGAGGACCTCCTTGCAGGATTATTCCTAGCCTCAAAGAAAGGTCCCTTTGACCCAAGTCTTCCTCAGTTCACAAAGTAGCATATAGGTTTGCGGCAGGGAGGGAGTCCTTACGTGTATCCCTCACATCATTGTGTCAGAGGGGTCTACTCATGGGCTCTATGGTTGTGTAGATGAATCATGGTAAATGGAATGTCTTGCTATGTCAGGCATACCTATTTATACCACATCAAAAGTAGCAATATCTACTAACTCTCTATATTTTTAGGATTTTAAAATTGATTGAATTGATTATATTTTTTCTAAAGTAGCAAGAGACTTCTCAGCTAAGTCCAAAGTGCACAAACCATAGGTATACAGATAAATTTTCACAAATTGAACATACTATGTAACGAGCACCTAGACAAATAAACATGGAGCATTGTCAGCACCCAGAAGCCCTCACTGTGCCCCCTTCCTGTCACCATTCCCCCCATCCTTTAAGCAGCACGGATAGATTTTATCTTTTTTTAAATTGTACTTTGGGCTCTGGGGTACATGTGCACATCCGTCATCCTGCAGGATTGTTGCATAGGTACATATGTGTCAGGGTGGTTTGCTGTGTCCATTCCCCCACCCATCCCACTGTCGCCTACATCAGGCATTTCTC